>JASPKP010000570.1:10000-41880 GCA_030674155.1 Stramonita haemastoma | reverse complement strand
AAACGACGTCCTGAAGGCAACAATTGAAATTCTGAAAACAGAGCGTGGGAGGAATCCGCCAAAATGGCTGTTGCTTTGCGCACAAGCTGCTGATTACAAAATGACCTGAGATCTCTTTGTTCTTCTCCGATAATTTTAGAGCAGATTCTCACAATTCTCTGAAGACCACTCTTGTTCTTAATGCTAAGGTTATTGTACCAGCAAATGAAAGCAAAACTTAAAACGCTCTCTATGTAAGACTTGTAGAACAAAGAAAGAATCTTTTTGTCGACAAAAAATGAGTTAAGCTTCCTCAGAAAATACACACGTTGTTGGCCCTTTTTGACAATGGCGTCAGTGTTAGCATCCCAATTTAGCTTGTGGTCAAAAACAGTATGCCGTGCACACATTCATATGTGTGTGTGTGTGTGTGTGTGTGTGTGTGTGTGTGTGTGTGTGTGTGTGTGTGTGTGTGTGTGCACGCGCGCACCCGCGTGTGCGTGTGTGTGTTATGATTTAAATTTTTTTTATATTTTGTTTTCAAATATTCTATGTCTATGGTAGAACCCACATGTGACTGGTTATCATTCCTTACCTTATGATGTGATGCGTGAAAAATCCCCATTGTAACGGGCCACGGCCTTTCACAATGAAAATTATCAAGTCTCTCTCTGTCTCTCTCTGTCTGTCTCTGTCTCTGTCTCTGTCTCTCTCTCTCTGTCTCTCTCTCTCCCTCCTCTCTCTCCCTCTCTCCCTGTCTCTCCTCTCTCCTCCCTCTCTCCCTCCTCCCTTCTCTCTCCTCCCCCTCCCTCCCCTCTCTCTCCCCTCCCTCTCTCCCTCCCTCTCTCTCCCTCTCTCTCTCCCTCCCTCTCTCCCTCCCCTCTCTCCCCCCCCCTCTCTCTCTTTCCCCCCCTCTCTCTCTCCCTCCCTCTCTCTCTCCCTCCCTCTCTCTCTCTCCCTCCCTCTCTCTCTCCCCCTCCTCTCCCCCCCTCTCTTCCCCCCTCTCTCTCTTCCCCCCTCCCCTCCTCCCCCCCTCCCCCCCTCTCTCCCTCCCCTTCTCTCTCTCCCCCCTCTCCCTCCCTCCCCTTCTCTCTCTCCCCCCTCCTCCCTCTCTCCATCCTTCCCCCTCTCCCCCTCTCTCTCTCCCTCTCTCTCCTTTGTGTGTGTGTGTCTCTCCCTCTCTCCCCCTCTCCAAATATGATAAAAAGTGTACATGATTCCTAGTGCTGAAATATACATGACTGTTTTCAGGTCCTGCCCCACCCTCCTAGTAGACCATGATCTAGGAGAGGGAAACCTCCCCCCCCCCCCTGGGGGGGATTTTTGACTTTGTTTTTCTGAAAGCTTATGATGTTGGTAGAAACATTTGACATGTTACCCTCTGGGATACAGGTTATTTCAGGAGTGAGAGGTGTATCAACAGTGCATTTTCCCCTCTTTGCGCCCTATATTTAGGTTTTTGGGGTAGGGATGTTCACGCTGCGATTATTGCACAAAATCTGGTTAACTTCTCATAATTTTATTGTGAATAGCATCTAGTATAATTTTCCCGATTATATAGGCACAGTTTTTTGCTGACATATTTAAAACAAAACTACAGTGATGACTTTAATGCACGGCCGTCTAAACCGCACGCAGCTGAAATCTGTCTTACCACTCAACCACAGCCGAGCGCTGTTCCGTTCTCTCACCAATAGTTGAGCGGCACTTTCTCATCTCACGCCTTGTGTGTCCGTGCCATAAACGTATCCAACTATCAGTATGTTCCACAAAGTATGAACAAATAAGTCTAGATCAAGATGTTATTACTGATCAGAGAATGTCTGTAACACACAGTAAGTACTGCAACAGCCATATGTATAATTAACGAAGAGGATGTGTTAACCACAGCACTTTGTGTCTGATTTTTTAATTTCTTTTTTTCCTCAAGAAATTACACATAATATGCAGATCAGTCGCGCGCTGTGCACGCCTGTAACACACACACACACACACACACACACACACACACACACACACACACACACACACACACACACACACACCCACAGCACATACAAGTGACACACGATAACATACATCTTAAAATAGAACAAGGCGTGGTCATAATTCGTTGTTCTTTTCAGTCCGCGTCCTCCACCACAAACGTTGGGGATAAGGCAAACTGTTGAGTAGTACTTTTAGTATCCATTTTAACCATCATGTTTCAGGTCATTTTATTTTATTTATTTTTATTTTTATTTTATTCTTTTATATCGAGGATAATGGAATAAGCACTCATGTGCTTTTTTCATCCAGTCCCCGTGTGTATGCAGTTGTGTAAATATTTTCATCTGTTCCCACCGGCACACAATGGCCTACTCTTACGAAAAAGCGGAACATGATTTAACGTGTGCGTAAGACGTCTGGGTACGTTCGCACACGGGGCCTCGGTTTACAGTCTCATCCGAAAGACTTTTTAGGAGAGTGGAGTCATTGGCAAGTGTGCAGTCTCTCACTGAAAGTGTATTTCATCTTCCCCATGTGACGTTTCCTGTATTAAATGAACATTTCAAACGGATTAGTTTCACAGCTCTTTTGTGCAGGCGGTTTATATGCTTTAAGTTTGTTTGGCTTGCACTATCCCATATGGTAGAGACATAATTTATAAGAGATAGAATATGGGCGTGAAAGAATAGTTTTCGTGACTGTAGATTAGAAAATTCTTGATTTTTCTAAGTTGATATAATCTTACTGAGATTCGTTTTCCTAATGTGGCTATGTGATCTGATCAAGACAAGTCGTTGTCAATCACTGCACCTAGTACTTTGTGTGAGACAACTTCTTCAATTTGTTGTCCATGGATATATATTGGCCCAAATGGAGAACGCAATTTCTGTCTTTTTTGCCGAGTAGTTATAAACATACATTATGTTTTATTTGAATTAAGAGACATATGATTGAGTTCTGTCCATTCGATAAGTTTATTGATATCTGCCTGCATATCATTCACAAGCCGGTTTGGATCATCGTTGTTGCATTGAATTGATGTATCATCAGCAAACATTTGACATGAACAATGGATATGCAGAGGTAGGTCGTTAATATAAATAGAGAAAAGAAGTGGTCCTAGTATTGATCCCTGTGGTATTCCATATTTTACGGGTAGTAAGGTTGACCTCCTAGGCCCGATTTCAACAAGTTGATTGTGATTAGTGATAAATGAGTCTAAAAATGACAATTCTTGGTTGGAGATTTTATAGCATTTTAATTTTTTGATGAGGACAGAGTGGCTAATAACGTCAAAGGCTTTCGCAAAGTCTAGAAAAAGAACTCATGTAATTTCATTATTGTTGATATTCAAAAGACAATGCTCAATAAGTTGTATTAAGGCTGTATGGCAAGAGTGGTTTTCACGAAAGCCTGACTGGTTTTCATTAATTAGATCATACATTTTAAAATGAGAATGTAAGTGAAAATGTATTTGTTTTTCTAATGGTTTAGATAGGACTGACAGTATGGATATTGGTCTATAATTCGACGGATTGGTAGGGTCTCCTGATTTGTGTAAGGGTATTACTTTTGCTCGTTTAAATTTCAATGGGAAATCTCTGTGTGTGTGTGTGTGTGTGTGTGTGTGTGTGTGTGTGTGTGTGTGTGTGTGTGTGTGTGTACCGCTTGCTGCCACTGAATTATTATTGTCATGCATTACCTGTTTGTTGTGTGATGGCATACTGTCCGTGACCGTTACAGATTTGGGGGTTGAAAAATGGAGCTGACCTGACTGTATCCTGTGCTGTAGAGTTACAAAGAGTGGTTGTTTCCCCTAGACCAGTCAGACAGCAATGAGCAGATTGCAAGATGTCTTCCTGATGTGTGTGTGTATGTGTGTGTGTGTGTGTGTGTGCGTGCGTGTACGTGCGTGCGTGCGTGCGTGCGTGCGTGCGTGGCGTGCGTGCGTGCGTGTGGTCTGTCTGTCACCCCTTAATGGGATGTCATTTTGAAACCCCCACTCCCACCTCTCCCACCTCTAATTCAGACAACACAAAACAGACACCAATATTATTTCAAACATTTAATACAAACATCCAAACATTTACTAAGCAAAAAAACACTCGCTCAACATTTCCACCAATTCAATACCACGACATCACCAGCTTCACGCCCAGAGTCAAACCCAACCTCACTTTTTCCAATCTCTACACAATATCAATGGGTTACAATTATTAAGCATCGACATAAACTTACATATGTGATAATCTAAATCAAACTCAACACCAATGAAAACAACGTATCCAAATCATGTATCTTGTGTATCAAAAAATACGTCTTCCACTCTCACCTTATCACACAGGCTGCCCTCACCAGCTATCTGGCATTGTCAGCATATTCCCCCCCCCCCCCCCCCTGAAGTCCAGAACCACAACACCGCGATAGAACCCTTTCACTAAATCTCCACACGCCCAATTCACGGAGACGTGTTCACAAAAGGGAAAAAAACACAGGTGAAAAAGGGTTCACAAGTCCTCCAGCACAACACGCACAGGTAGATACAGTTCTGAAGTCCTCTGGCACAACGCGCACAGGTAAATAAAGTTCTCAAAGTCCAAACAAATTACAGCCAGCAATCAAATAAAATATTACTACGACACAATCCTCCGAACCGTCACTGCACCCACACACACACAACCAGCATCTTGCCACAAACCAGGAAAATAACCACCGTCAGTAATTCAATTCCAATAACAGCGAACTACACAAACACCCCCCCAAAAAAACAACAACAACAACAACAACAACAAAACAAAGCTGTCAACTCCTCCTCCGAGGAGTGGCACAAAGCACGCAGCCCAAATCACATCGACAGGAAAACAACCAAAACAACCAAACAACCTAGACAACCTGAACGCCACAAAACAAACAGCAGCTGTCAGCCCCTCCTCCCGAGGAGTGGCACAAGGCCACAGCCCAATTCACCTGGATAAAAACCACACAGGACTTGAACGTAACAACACAACCCCAGCTAGCAACTCATCTGAGGAGTGGCACAAAACCACACATAAAAAAACTAAACAGGCCAACAAAACATCACAAACAACAGGGGTTCCAACTCCTCGGAGGAGCTTGCACCCATCTGATTCACCTGGATAAAAAGCCAGCTATCAATGAGGCATGAGACTTGCACCATGATCCTGATAAAACAAACAGCCAGCTATCAACTCCTCCTCGAGGAGTAGCACAAAGTGCCCACACAGTCACCACACAAAACAAAACAAAAACCAAAGGGGACAATAAAACATCACAAACAGCTAGAGGATGCCAACTCCTCCTCCGAGGAGCTTGCACCCATCTGATTCACCTGGATAAAACAAAGAGCACAAGAGGCCCCAGACTATGGATAGCAGCGCAAAAGTTGCCCAGATTCACCACACAGGAAACCAAAAACAAACAAACAAAACACCAAAGGGGACAATAAAACATCACAAACAGCTAGAGGATGCCAACTCCTCCTCGGAGGAGGAGCTTGCACCCAACTCAGATCACCTGGATAAAAACCAAACTGGACGTCAACATCACAAAACAAGCCCAGCTATCAACTCCTCCTCCGAGGAGTAGCACAAAGTCACTACATAGAACAAAACCAAACAAAACCAAACGGGACAAAAAAAACACATCACAAACAACCAGAGGATGCCAACTCCTCCTCCGAGGAGCCTGCACCCAACTTGTGTGCGTGCGTGCGTGCGTGCGTGCGTGCGTGCGTGCGTGCGTGGTTGGTCGTGTGTGTGTAGTGTCAAGTCAAGTCAAGTCAAGTCAAGTCAAGTCAAAATGATCTTTATTGAGGGTAAAAGATTAAGTTTACACAACTTTTTTTCATCCTGCCCTCACTAAAAAAATCATAAAGTTGACTTCTAAAGCATGCAAAGACAAATATCAACCTTGTTGAAAAACTCAAATAAATGAGGATTTTTTTTACAACAAATCTCTCAAGATAAAAAACAACAACAAAAAACCCAGACCCAAGACAGTACAACATAAGCTCACGTCATACATACAAATGATAGAATTACAAAATAACATGGGCATGAATAACAAACTCCAAATGTGAGGTAGTATCGAACATAATCGTGGACTTACAGTTTGTCCATCAAATGTCTCTTCAAAAGCTTCTTAAACATTTGTTTAGAAGGAACTGATTTCGGACAGGGAGGTAGGTTATTCCACAATGTTCTTCCTGAATATGCAAGGCTTGATTTATAGAGATTTTATGGGGCCTGGGCAGAAACAGTCTATGGGTAGGCCTGTATATATTGACAGCAAAATTTTCCACAATTCTCTTTGGGGCTTTTCCGTTTAATATATTGAACATACATAGGTACTTGTTGAACTGCAGTCTGTCTTTAAGTGGAAGAATATCTAGTTCTTTGTAGTTGGTGGCGGTCAGTGTATTAGGATTCAATCGGATTAGTTTAACAGCTCTTTTATGTAGGCGGCTTATATGCTTTAGGTTTGTTTCACTGGCACTGTCCCATAAGGTAGAAACATAATTTATAAGAGATAGAATATGTGCATGAAAGAATAGTTTTCGTGACTGTAGATTTAGAAAATTTTTAATTTTCCTAAGTTGATATAATCTTACTGATATTCTTTTCCTAATGCGCTATGTGATCTGACCAAGACAATCGTTGTCAATTACTGCACCTAGTACTTTGTGTGAGACTACTTCTTCGATTTGTTGTCCATGGATATATATAGGCGCGAATGGAGAACGCAATTTCTGTCTTTTTTGCCGAGTAGTTATAAACATACATTTTGTTTTATTAGAATTAAGAGACATGTGTGTGTGTGTGTCACCTGTTGTCTAAACATGTTACCATCCATATTGAGAAATACTTTATTCCCATTTTGTACTATTTAATAATCACGTGTTGAATGTAGTTGATTTTGTGTAACCTTTTAATCTTCAAGTAAGCTGAATAACTATGTCCATCATGATTACAAAATGGCTATGAACGTATTTTTATGACCATAATCATGAGATTAAGGTATTAGAATATGTATGTCCCAATATATGTGCCTTACAGAGGATGGATTCCTTTTGTGTTCCGTTACATGACTTGATTAATAAGTTTATTGATGACATGAGCGCGAACTTTTGTGTGTGTGTGTGTGTGTGTGTGTGTGTGTGTGTGTGTGTGTGTGTGTGTGTGTGTGTGTTGGATAATTGTTTTTATTTTTCCGTCTCCCCTTGTATTAAAATATTATGATTTGTATGATTTTTGTTGTTGATAGGTTGTAGCTCAATTTTTAGATGTTTTGTTCTTGTTTTTTTCTGTTTTAACTTTGTTGTTTGTTTTTGTTTATTCTTTTTTTATATGAAGTTTGAATGTAAAAGAGAGGATAATATTGTAACCTGATATAATTGTTTGACTTTTATCATTCTTCTTTTTTTTCTATGACTTAAAAAAAAACAACCTCAAGTACATGTGCGCGTGCGGATATATGCTTATATAAGTGTAAGGTGTGTGTGTGTGTGTGTGTGTGTGTGTGTGTGTGTGTGTGTGTGTGTGTGTGTGTTTGATTTGTATGTGCTTGTGCGTGCGTGCGTGCATGCGTGAGTGAGTTGCATGAGAGAATGAGCGCTCGCCGTGCTGTTTTTTTTTTTACTTTGGGAACTGTCAAGATTCTAGTGTCACAGGATGAGCGGAGTGGTCTGTTTCGGTGGTACTCTTTCAAAGAGTATTGGAGAAGTATGCTGGAACTTTGTTCAGGAAGAAATTATGACAATGCATCATAACTTTGTACTGGATACGAGTTTGTGTGTGTGCGCGAGCGCGCGCGCGCACGTGTGTGCATGTGACGCAGGGTATTGTCGATCTTAAGATACTGTGTTGCTTTTTACTTTTTCTTTTGTTTAACAATACATGCGGTGTATATGTAATTTTAGAATGTCACTCATAGTTTCTCAAGTTGAGACATTAAAGTATTTTTGAGTCTTGAGTTTCATTATCGAGTATAATGGGATAAGCACTCTTGTGCTTTTTTACATCCAGTCCTCGTATGTATGCAGTTTTGTAAATGTCATCTGTTCCCACCGGCACACGATGGCCTACTCTTACGAAAAGCGGTACAGGATTTAACGTGTGCCCAAGATGTTCTGCGTGCGTTCACACACGGGGCTTCGGTTTATAGTCTCATCCGAAGAAAGGGGGGGGAGAGAGAGAGAGAGAGAGAGAGAGAGAGAGAGAGAGAGAGAGAGAGAGAGAGAGAGAGAGAGAGGAGAGCGCAATGAGAGAGGTTGAGACCAGATAGAGGGGGAGCGAGAGACAGAGACTGATACGAGCAAGAGACAGAAAGTAAATAGAGAGAGAGGGGTGGAGGGAGGGAGAGAGGAGGGAGAGAGAGGGGGGAGGAAGGGAGAGAGAGAGAGGGACAGAGGGAGAGGGAGGTACACAAGGGAAGGCAAGGCAAATTCTTTTATTCGAGGATAATAGATAAGCACTCGTGTGCTTTTTTACATCCAGTCCCCGCCCTTTTCAGGGATAGCATCAAGATAAAAAAGATACTAAACAAAACTATACGCAGTACCAAACAACATAGAAGAATAAGGACACTATATATAATAAGGTAATAAAAATGCACTCATTCAGAAGACGAAAATCAGAAGTCACAATAAAATGATTTTGATTATTGCTGAAAAAGAAAAGCGTTAATAGATAAAGACCAAACAAGACAACATAATGAAATAAGCAACTGAACAACCAAGAAAAATCCACCCAAAAATAGTTAGCTACAACACTGTTACAACTCATAACAACAAAATGAACTCAAAAGGAACTAAAGATAATACAACGATTATAATAATAACAAAGAATAGTATCAACTATAGTGATAATAGTATGATAATAATACACTGTAAAACTCGCTCCTTCACGTAGGCTACACACACACATACACACAGACACACACAGAAACACACACTTGAACAAAGTTCCAGCATACTTCTCCGATACTCTTTCAGTGTACCACCCAAACAGACCACTCCGCTCATCCTCTGACACTAGAATCTCGACAGTTCCCAAAGTAAAAAAAAAACAGCACGGAGAGTGCTCATTCTCTCATGTAGGTCCCACTCTCTGGAACGCACTTCCATCTGAAATAAGACACACTGACTCTACTTCCTCCTTTAAAAGGTCGCTCAAAACACACCTTTTTATCCAATTCTTGTCCCTGACCACTGACCAAAATTGATTTTCCATTTGAATGACTCATCTCCGACCCTAGTGCTGGTCATTTGCTGTTTTGGGATATGATAAGGTTCTTCATTTCTATTTTACTTCAGCTTATCTTTTTGGTTAATGTGAATACATGTAGGGTAAATCCGTGAATGTGCCGTTTTTCTTTGTTATTCCGTGTTGTGTGTTTTGTGTATGCGTGTAATTTTTGCACGCGCGCAATTTTTGCACGGGTTCAACCCCCAAATCTGTAATGGTCACTGACAGTGTGTCATCTGACAACAAACATGTAATGCAGGACAATAATAAATCAGTAGAAGCAAGCAGTACACACACACACACACACACACACACACACACACACACACACACACACACACACACACACAAGCAGACACGCGCACACCTTCACCACATCACCATATTGCTTTTACCTCATCACCACATCAAACCTGTACCACATCGCATCACCTTTACCACATCGCCCATAGATCACATTGCCTGTACCACATGAACCACCACTTCACCACATCACATTAAATCCACATCTCTGTTATCACATCACCCTTGCCACATCGCATCACCTTTCCACATCACCCATACCACATCACCCTTACCACATCACAATCACCACTCCACCCTTACCACATCACCACACCACCCTTGCCACATCGTAACATCAGCAACTCACCTTACCATATCTCCACACAACCTTTGCCACATCGCTGTTACCGCATCACCGACACATCACCACATCCTTATCACAAACCTCCATTCTTCGGCACATCGAAAACAAAACACCACATCACATCACAGGACCACATCGCTTTTCCACATCAAAACATCATTATAGCACACACTCACACACATCATCCACACATCACACACAACCACATCACACACCACATCACCACAATCACATCACCACATCACTCGCACCACACACCACAACACAACCACACCAGACACACCACATCACACACCACATAACACATACACATGACACACCACATCCCACACACCACATCCCACACCACCACACACACACCACACCACACACACACACACACACACCAAATCCACACCACACATCACACACCACATCACACACACCATATCACATCACGCACACCACATCACATAACATAACCTACATCACCCACACCAAACAATACACCCCACCCACACGGCATCCACACCACCCATACTTCCCCCACACCACCTCACCCACATCACACCTACACCCACACCACACACATCACCCACACCACCCACACCACATGACCCACACCACCAAAACCACATGACCCACAGCTTCACACCACACCACACACACACGTACACACACTCACTAGGACTGCAATGCAAGGACTGCTTGCTTCTGCTCATTGCTGTCTGACTGGTCTAAGGGAAACAACCACTCTTTGTAACTATACAGCACAGGATACAGTCAGGTCACCTCCCTTGCTCAACCCCCCAAATCTGTAACGGTCACTGACAGTGTGTCATCTCACAACAAACATGTAATGCATGACAATAATAATTCAGTGGCAGCAAGTGGTGTACACCTCCCCCCCACACACACGCGCGCGCGCAGCGCGCGCCGCGCGCCACACAACAAAGCGCGTACACATACACACGTAGTAGTAGTAGTAGTAGTAGTGTAGTAGTAGTAGTAGTAGTAGTAGTAGGCACTCATCAGTCTCGGAAGACTATGGAGTTGCGCTCTAGTCTTTAGAGCGCAAAGCCTGGGCAAGTATGTATGGAGAGCAAGCTGTTACCCATGCAGCAGACCCCCCCCTCTCCACGGCACTGGAATGATCCATTGGAAGGGCATTGACCGATATGAATGGTTCCAGTACTGTTACAGGAGCCACCAGAACGTTGCCATATACCTACAGCCCCGAGCCGCTCTGGGACTCCAACTCCCCGATTTTTCCTCAGGGATGGTGTCTAAACACGACACCTGTGTGCATGCTGGTTTGTTATAATTTTGTCATCCGCTCCTACCGGCACACGATGGCCTACTCTTCCGAAAGGTTGAACGGGGATTTAACGTGTGCGCAAGATGTTCTGCGTGCAAACTTGCATATACAACATCACATTCGACACGGACACAAACACATCCACCCCCACTGCCAAACCACACCACATTCACTGCACAGCCACAGCACACCACATCACCCACACCACACCACATCATGTACACCACATCCACCACAGCAAAAC
This sequence comes from Stramonita haemastoma, assembly GCA_030674155.1. Lineage (NCBI taxonomy): Eukaryota > Metazoa > Mollusca > Gastropoda > Neogastropoda > Muricidae > Stramonita > Stramonita haemastoma. Next base: position 30,457 of record JASPKP010000570.1, on the reverse strand, counting down.
ACCCAACCTTCACAAACCACACCGGCAGAACTCGCACGAGAAAACCGACACCACACATCACGTGCACCATACATCCTCCTTACTACCATTACCACATCACCACATCACCTTTCCACACCTTCACCACATCACATCGCTTTTACCTCATCACCACATCACGCCTGTACGACATCGCATCACCTTTACATCACCACATCACCTTTCCACACCTTCACCACATCGCATCACCTTTACCACATCACATCGCATCACCTTTACCACATCACCACATCGCCCATAGATCACATTGCCCTACCACATCACCACATCACCCACCACTTCACCACGTCACATTAACACACCACATGTGTTATCACATCACCCTTGCCACATCACCAGATCACCTTTCCACAACCCCTTTCCACATCACCCTTACCACATCACCACACCACCCTTGCCACATTCTAACATCAGCAACTCACCTTACCATATCTCCACACGAACCTTGCCACATCGCTTTAACCACATCACCGACACATCACCACATCATCCTTATCACAAACCTCCATCCCTCAGCACATAAAAAACCACCACTTACCACATGACATCACAGGACCACATTGCTTTTCCACATCAAAACATTACATCACACACATCACACACACCACATCCACAAATCCACACATCACACATCACATCAACACACAACACACATCACACACCACAAACCCATCACAACCACATCACACACCACCACATCACACACACACATCACACACACACACCACCACACATCACACATCACATCACACATAACTTACATCACCCACACCAAACAATACACCCCACCCACACAACATCCACACCACCCTACTTCCCCAACACCACCTCACCCACATCACACCCACCCACCCACCACCCACACCACATGACCCACACCACCAAAACCACATGACCCACAGCTTCACACCACACCACACACACACACACTACACACACTCACTAGGACTGCAATGCAAGGACTGCTTGCTATCTGCTCATTGCTGTCTGACTGGTCTAAGGGAAACAACCACTCTTTGTAACTATACAGCACAGGATACAGTCAGGTCACCTCCCTTGTTCAACCCCCAAATCTGTAACGTCACTGACAGTGTGTCATCTCACAACAAACATGTAATGCATGACAATAATAATTCAGTGGCAGAAAGCGGTACACACACACACACACACACACACACACACACACACACACACACACACACACACACACACAGGCGTGCGCGCGCACACACACACACAAGCGCGTACACATACACACGTACAAGCACGCAATATACAAGCACACATGTACACACATTCGACACGGACACAAACACAACATCAACCCCCACTGCCAAATCACCACATTCACTACACACCCACAGCACACCACATCACCCACACCACACCACATCATGTACACCACATCCACCACAGCAAAACACCCATCCTTCACAAACACACTCGCAGAACTCGCACGAGAACATCACATCCCATATCGCTTTTACCTCATCACCACATCACAACTGTACGACATCGCATCACCGTTACCACATCACCACGATCATCACCTTTACCACATCGCCCACAGATCATGACATTGCCTGCACCACATCACCCACCACTTCACCACATCACACTAACACACCACATCTCCGTATCACATCACCCTTGCCACACCATATTACCACATCACCCAACCACATCACCATACCACATCACCCTACCACATCACCACACCACCCTTGCCACATCGCCACATCAACTCACCTTACCATATCTACACAAACCCTTGCCACATCGACTTTACCACATCACCGACACATCACCACATCAATCCTTATCACAAACCTCCATCCCTCACACATCGAAAACAAAACACCACATGACAGGACCACATCGCTTTTCCACATGAAAACATTACACCACACACACCACATCACACACCACATCTCACAACCACATCACACACCAGGCAACCACATCGCACACCCACACTGCACACCCCACATCACATAACACATAACCTACATCACCCACACCCAACAATACACCCCACCCACAGCATTCACACCACCTATACTTCCCTCACACCACACTCACCCACATCACACCCACACCACATGACCCACATGACCCACACCACCCACACCACATGACCCACACCACCAAAACCACATGACCCACAGCTTCACACCACACACCACACACACAGTACACTCACTCACTAGGACTGCAATGCAAGGACTGCTTGCTGTCTGCTCATTGCTGTCTGACTGGTCTAAGGAAACAACCACTCTTTGTAACTATACAGCACAGGATACAGTCAGGTCACCTCCCTTGTTCAACCCCCAAAATCTGTAGCAGTCGCTGAAGTGTCTCATCTAAAAAAAACATGTAATGCATGATAATAATAATTCAGTGGCAGTACACAGCACACACCCACACGCACGCACGCACGAGTAAGGGCGCGCACACAACGCAAACACGCACACGTAGAAACACACATATACAAGCACACGTGTACGCACGTTCTACACAGACACAACACTAATACAACATCCACTCCCACTGCCAAACCACACCACAGCACACCACATCACTCACTCACACACACACACACACGCACGCACGCACCACGCACGCACGCACAGACACGCAGCAACACAGCAACACACACACACACACACACACACAACACACACACACACACAAACAACACACACCACTCACAGAGACATGCATCCATACCTAGGCATTTGTATGTGTGTGTGTAGGTGCGTGTGCCCCTTTCCGCGTGTCCTTGCAAGCGTGCGTGCGGGCTCGTGCGTGTGTGTCTGTGTGTGTTATTGTGGTGTGTGTGTGTGTGTGTGTTCGCACGCACATGCACCTGATCTGGTGTGTGTGCAAGCGCTTGCATATGTCCGTGCCACTGAATTATTATTTTCATTGATTTGTTCTGGATGACATACTGTCCATAGGCATTATACACACAGACACGCGCGCAGGCACACACGCGCGCACACACACGCGCAAACGCGCGAGCATGCACGCGCACGAACGCGCAAGTAAAGTGCGGGCGCGCACGCACGCACGCACGCGTGCACGGACACATGCACATGCCCGCGTGCACACACAAAACCGCGCATGCAAGGGCGCACGCCTGCCAGGATGCGCACAAATGCTAGCACGTACATACACAGACGCACACACGCGCGCATGCGAGTGGGAACGTATGCAAAGATGCACGCAAATGCACGGACGTACACACACACACACACACACGCGCGCACGCACGCACGCACGCACGCACGCACGCACGCGCGCGCGCGCACACACACCAACACTCACAGAACATCTTATGAACACGTTAAATCGTGTTCCGCTTTTCGTAAGAGTAGGCTATTGTGTGCCGGTGGGAACAGATGACAATATTTAGAAAACTGCATACACACGGGGACTGGGTGTACAAAAGCACGAGTGCTTATCCCATTATCTTCGATATAAAAGAATACAAAAAGAACATACACACTCATACTCACACTCACCACACACACACACACGCACAACATACATACACACACACACACACAACACACACACACACACACACACACCACACACCACGCACGACCAGCGCCGCGGCGCGCGCGGCGCGCGCGCACTTTCGAACGGATGCATGCTTACGTGTGCGCGTACGTGCGCACGCGCGTGCCAGCACACACACACATACACACATACACCACAACCCCTAGGTATGCATGCATCTGTGTGTGGTGTGTGTGTGCGCGCGTGCGTTGTGTGTTGTGTGTGTGTGTGTGTGTACCGCTTGCTGCCACTGAATTATTATTGTCATGCATTACCTGTTTGTTGTGTGATGACACACTGTCAGTGACCGTTACAGATTTGGGGGTTGAACAAGGGAGGTGACCTGACTGTATCCTGTGCTGTATAGTTACAAAGAGTGGTTGTTTCCCTTAGACCAGTCAGACAGCAATGAGCAGATAGCAAGCAGTCCTTGCATTGCAGTCCTAGTGGTGTGTGTGTGTGGTGTGGTGTGAAGCTGTGGGTCATGTGGTTTTGGTGGTGTGGGATGTGTGGGTGTGGTGTGGGTGATGTGTGGGAGGGGCGTGGGGAAGTATGGGTGGTGTGGATGCTGTGTGGGTGGGGTGTATTGTTTGGTGTGGGTGATGTAGGTTGTGTTATGTGATGTTTGGGGTGTGGTGTGGTGGGTGGGGTGTGTGACGTGGTGTGTGTGGTGTGATGTGGTGAGTGTGATGTGCTGTGTGACGTGATGTGTTGTCGTGTGTGTGATGTCGTGTGTGTGATTTGATGCGGTGTATGTGATGTGTGTGTGATGTAGTGTGTGTGTGATGTGGTGTGTGATGTGGTGTGTGTGATGTAATGTTTTGATGTGGAACGATGTGGTTGTGATGGTGGATATGATGTGATGTGGGTGTGAGATGTGGTGTGCGTGATGTGGGTGCTGATGTGGGGTGGGATGTGTGATGTGGTGTGTGATGTAATGATGTTTTCATGTGGAAAAGCGATGTGGTCCTGTGATGTGATGTGGTAAATGTTTTGTTTCCGATGTGCTGAGGGATGGAGGTTTGTGATAAGGATGATGTGGTGATGTGTCGGTGATGTGGTAAAAGCGATGTGGCAAAGGTTGTGTGGAGATATGGTTTGGTGATGTGGCGATGTGGCAAGGGTGGTGTGGTGATGTGGCAAGGGTGACGTGGAAAGGTGATGTGGCAAGGGTGATGTGATAACACATGTGTGTAAATGTGATGTGGCGAAGTGGTAAGGCAGTGTCGTGATCTATGGGCGATATGGTGATGTGGTAACGGTGATGCGATGTCGTACAGGCGTGATGTGGTGATGAGGTAAAAGCGATATGGTGATGTTGTGAAGGTGTGGAAAGGTGATGTGGTGATGTGGTCATGGTAGTAAGGGGGATGGATGGTGCACGTGATGTGTGGTGTTGGTGTTTCCACGCGAGTTTTGCGGGTGTGGTTTGTGAAGGATGGGTGTTTTGCTGTGGTGGATGTGGTGTACATGATGTGGTGTGGTGTGGGTGATGTGGTGTGATGTGGTGTGCTGTGGGTGTGCAGTGAATGTGGTGTGGTTTGGCATGTGGGGTGGATGTTGTGTTTGTGTCCGTGTAGAATGTGTGTACATGTGTGGTTGTATATGCGTGTTTGTACGTGTGTATGTGTACGCGCTTGTGTGTGTGTGTGTGTGTGTGATGGCGTGTGTGCTGTGTGTGTGGTGTGTGTGTGTGTGTGTGTGTGTGTGTTGTGTGGTGTGTGTGTGTGTACCGCTTTCTGCCACTGAATTATTATTGTCATGCATTACCTGTTTGTTGTGAGATGACACACTGTCAGTGACCGTTACAGATTTGGGGGTTGAACAAGGGAGGTGACCTGACTGTATCCTGTGCTGTATAGTTACAAAGAGTGGTTGTTTCCCTTAGACCAGTCAGACAGCAATGAGCAGATAGCAAGCAGTCCTTGCATTGCAGTCCTAGTGAGTGTGTGTGTGTGTGGTGTGGTGTGAAGCTGTTGGTCATGGGGTGTGTGTGGTGTGGGTCGTGTGATGTGGGTGTGGTGTGGGTCATGTGGTGGGTGTGGTGTGGGTCATATGGTGGGTGTGGTGTGGGTCATATGGTGGGTGTTGTATGGGTCATATTGTGGGAGTGGCGTGTTTATTATTTATATTATTTTATTTATTTATTCTTTTATATCGAGGATAACAGAAAAGCAATCATGTGCTTTTTTTCATCCGGTCCCCGTGTGTATGCAGTTTTGTAGAATATTGTCATCTGTTCCCACCGGCACACGATGGCCGACTCTTACGAAAAGCGGAACAGGATTTAACGTGTGCGCATATGTGTGGGTGTGTTGTTGGTCATTTTGGTGGGTGTGGTGCGGGTCATATGTGGGTTTGTTGGGGTCATGTGGGTGTGGTGTGGGTGGTGTAGGTGATGTGGATGTTTGGTTGGTGTGGGAGGTATGGATGGTGTAGATGCAGTGTGGGTGGAGTGTATTGTGTCATATGTGTGCATGCGTGCATGTGTGCGTGTTTTATTTTAATTTTATTTTATTCTTTTATATCGAGGGTAATGGGATAATCGCTCAATTGCTTTTTTCATCCAGTCCCTGTGTGTATGCAGTTGTGTAAATATTGTCCCCATTGGCACACAATGGCCTACACTTACGAAAAGCGGAACAGGATTTAACGTGTGCGCAAGATGTTCTGCGTGTGTTTGCACGCGGGGCCTCGGTTTATAGTCTCATCCGAAAGACTTTTGGGGATAGTAGAGTCAGCACTGATGTTAACGCCAGGGGAAAAATCCCCTCCAACGGGAATCGAACTCGGGTCGTCAAATTCCAGCGCAATGTTCTGACCACTAGGCTATCCCGTGTGTGTGTGTATGTGTGTGTGTTGTGTGTGTGTGTGTGTGTGTGTGGTGTGTGTGTGTGTGTGTGTGTGTTGCGTGCGCGTGCGTCTTTGTATGTATGTGCGTGCGTGAGTGCGTGTGCCCCTTTGCGTGTGTCCTTGGGTGTGTGTATGCATGCGTGCGCGCGCGTGTGTGTGTATGTATGTGTGTTTGCATGCACAGGCACCTGATCTGGTGTGTGTGTAAATGCTTGTATGCGTACGTGAAACTGAATGATTATTTTCAGTGATTTGTTCTGGGATGACATACTGTCCAGGGGCATTATAGAGGGACTTAACTGCTGCTGCCTTCTTAGTCACCCATGTTGTTTGCCCCTGTCACTAACGCAGCAATGACCAGAGGACAAGGAGACCTTGTTATAAAATTAGTATAGTAGAGATGTTTCTCTCTTGGTCCATCTGTCAATTGGCTCTCTCTCTGCCAGTCTGTATGTCTGTCTGTACGTCTCTGTCTGGATATCTGTCTGTCCGTCTCTCTGTCTCTTTGCCTGTTTCTCTGACTGTCTTTCTGACTCAATTTTCTTGTGTTTTTTTTTCTGTCTACATCTGTTAATCCAGCCTGTCTCTCTTTGGTCTTACTCTTTCTCTCTCATCATATCACCCTTCCACATCACACCTACTATATCACGCTTACCACATCACCTTACCACATCACCCTTACCACATCACTCCTCCACAGCATACCTACTACATCACCTTTACCACATAAGCCCTCCACATCACACCTACTACATCACCTTACCACATCAGCCGTACCACATCACCCCTCCACATCACACTTACTACTTCACACTTACCACATCACCCCTCCACAGCATACCTACTACACCACCTTTACCACATCACCCTTACCACATCACCCTTACCACATCACACTACATCACCCTTACCACACTCACCCATCCACATCACACTTACTACATCACACCTTACCACATCACACCTCACCATCATCACACCTTCACATCACACCACATCACCTACATCACACCTTACCACATCACCCTTCCAACACACCTACTACACACCCCCCTCCCACATCACCCCTCCACATCACCTCTCACTACATCACCTACACATCACCTCCACATCCACACACCTAACATCACCCTTACCACATCACCCTCCACATCACACCACATCACACTACATCACCCTTACCACATCAGCCTTACCACATCACCTTCACAACATCACACTTATCCTTACGTTAAGTCGCTCTATAATGCCCCTGGACAGTATGTCATCCCAGACAAATCATTGCAAATAATAATTCAGTGGCACGCACACATGAAGCACTTACAGACACACATCAGATCAGGTGCCTGTGCGTGCAAATACACACACGCGTGCGCGCACAGAATAACATACACACACCACGCGCGTGGCGCACACACACACAGACACACAGACACAGACACAGACACACAACACACACACACACACAGCACGCACGCACGCACACAACGCACGCCCGCGCGCGCGCACGCGCGTGCGCGCGCGTGCGCGCGCGCGTCGGGATAGTGGTCAGAATATTGCGCGGGCAATTGGACGACCCGGGTTTGATTCTCGTTGGAGGGGATTTTTCCTTTGGAGTTCACATCAGTTTTGACTCTGCTCTCCCCAAAAGTCTTCCAGATGAGACTGTAAACCGACGCCCCGTGTGCGAACGTACGCAGAACATCTTGCGCACACGTTAAATTCTGTTCCGCTTTTCGTAAGAGTAGGCCATTGTGTGCCAGTGGGAACAGATGACAATATTTACACAACTGCATACACACGGGGACTGGATAAAAAAAGCAAATGAGTGCTTATCCCATTATCCTCGATATAAAAGAAAAAAGAATAAATCAAAACACACACACACACACGCACGCACGCACGCAAGCGCGTGCGCATACACGGATGCGCGCCAATGCACGCAGGTACACAACACACTCACACATATACACATAGATACACACACACTCACACACACACACACACACTCCACCCCCCCCTCTCCCCCCCCCACACACGCCGCGTTGCCCCCCCCCCCCCCACACGTACGCACGCACGCATACAACGCACGCACGCGCGCATTCGCGCACGTGCACACACACACCCTTGTATGCAAGCGCGCACGCATGCAAGGATACGCGCAAATGCACTCACGTACATACAGACACACACACACACGTGCGCCGCGCGCGCGCGCGTGCGTCATGTCAGGGGTTATTGATGTTCATCGGTTAAGCTATGCTGTTCAAAGAAAGCTTGAGGCCATGTATAAAACATTCAGGATCTACCAGAAGAAACAGCGTGCAAAGCTAAAATTTTATGATTTTGCTACGAAAGAGTACAGACTGGAACCATATCTAATAAACTATGAAAACAAAACCCATAAAAATACGTTTTGTAAATTTCGCGTAAGTTCTCACTGTTTAATGATAGAGAAAAGGAGGCACCAAAATATGCCCAATCCAATCCAATGATGTTGCTAAGAGCCCCGCCGACCTATAGGCGATATCGGGTGCCACCTCGTCACATTTTAGAAATCGTATTAACAGAGTGCGACTATGTACAGTTTAAAACAGGGAATAAAACAACTCGACTGTCCTTGCTTGTATCAACGCCCCGGTCAACCATAAGGGTCAGCCCAGGACGGCCACCGTGTCGTGTGAAAACCCACGTCGATCACACATAAAATGAAATAAAACCAAAACCAGATTCCTTAAAACAACCTAGTCCTTAGAGAGCAACCATACCACTTTCACTCATATCAGACGGAAAAAGCCCGATTCTCTCAGGAAGTTTAAAACGGTGTCCGGTGGAACATCCCGAAAGAGGATCTTTAGGGAGCCCGCGGTAAAATGCTTGTGCCTAATACCCTGAACATTCCGACACTCCAGGAGCAGATGCCTGATGGTTACCCGCACATCACAAGTCACGCACCATGGGGTTCCCTCGCCTTTCAGCAAATGACCGTGAGTGATGTGAGAATGACCCGTGTGTATCCTGGTGAGCACTGTCGCCTCCCTTCGGTTTTTGACACAGAGGAAAAACCTCTTTCAGGTTGGGACGGATCTGAAAAAGTTTGTTGTCTGTCTGAGCGTTCCACTCCTCCTGCTAGAGGGAGTGCGTGTCTGGTTCGCTTCTAGGTTTCAGATCTGTGAACGGCACCGTGGACCCGGAAACCTCCTGCTCCGTGGCACACCTGGCAAGTCGGCCAACCGCTTCGTTGCCCCGAATGCCAGCGTGCCCCGGGATCCACACCAAAACCACGTCACACCCGTCCCGTCTCAAGGAAGTATACAGTTCGTAGAACTCCTGAGCCTAGGGTGGTTTACGTTCCTACAAGCGATAGCCTCCAGAGCAGAGAGCGAGTCCGCACAGACCAAGAAGTCTTTCTTTCCCGATCGCCGGATCAGTTGCAGGGACAAGGCAAGAGCGCTCAGTTCGGCCATGTACACCGAGGCATCCGAAGGCAAGTGCTCAGAAAGCGCCGACTCCTTGATGGTGGGACAATAGACGGCGCAGGCCACCCCCTCCTCCGACTTAGACCCGTCTGTGAAAACCCTGGTGTAGGACGGATAAGACGTGCAGAGTTTTCGGAAGAAGACCCAATACGCCGTGGAGCTGGTGACATCTTTCCTGTGAGCGGCAAGATCTAAAGAGACAGCCGGGTTTCCACCATCCACATAGGCGTCTCAGGGAACTTGGGAAGGTTGCAGATGACACCCACATCAATATCCGCCTCCCGAGAGGGCCCAGAGAGGACAGAAAATGTAAAAACTGTAACAAAATAGATGACGAATTTCATTTACTCGATGAATGTGTCTTATATGATGAACTTAGAAACAATTTGTTACTAAAGATCAAAACCAGAGACAAAGAATGTAAACAATATATAGATAAAGTAAGCGACATAATCACAGTTGATATCTATCAAGCAGATATCATTAGATATGTGAATGAATGTTTGAAGAAAAGAGACAAAGAAAAGTAGAATGCAACATGTTTTTAGTGGACATCATTTGGGCAGAAAGATAATTAACGTTAGTCACTGGCTGCAACGAAACCCGATGTCTTCTTTGTCTTCATTAGCGAGCGTTTTAGTTTTTTTTTTGCTTTATTGAGGATTAGTAAACGGTGTGTTTGATTTTCATGGCATAGTTTTTGGTGTATCCTGTCAGGGTTTGACAAATAGACTTAGATACTTTGATGGATAGATGGATAAATAGATAAAATATGTGGATGGATAGATAGATAGTAAATGAACAGATGAAAAGAGAGATGAGTACGTATGTGTATGTATGTATGTATGTATGTATGTATGTATGTATGTATGTATGTATGTATGTATCTATGTATCTATGTATCTATGTATCTATGTAGTATTGTATCTAATGTATGTTTTGTTATGTATGTATGTATGTTAATGTATGTATGTTATGTATGTATGTATGTATGTATGTATGTATGTATTGTATGCAGGCCTAAAGAACTGAGGGCTGGTGTATCCCTAATATATGGCTGGCTGAGCCTTCAACCACCAGTTGTAAATCTGCCTACGACCCGAGGACCTCGCTGTCACCGTCCCAGCTTGCTGGGCCATGGCAGATGAACCGCGAGTTTAAAGGGTGGGAACGGTACTGCGCGCACTGTCTCTCACCTTAAAAATCCTATGCGCAAGCCCAAGGACAAGTCCACGTCCCCCCCCTCATCCTCCCTTTTTCCTACTATCCCCAAGCCCTGTAGCGATGGGAAAGGGGCGAATGCGGCAGGTGAAAGATGTCACTGGAAGCCGCAGTTCCAATCCTGCATGCAGGCGATTCAGGAGTATTGGTCGTCTGATTGTTGACCTGAGGATGACAACATCACCCGGCAGCACCCTGAATGACCAAGCAGCCCTCTTTAGGGATAGCACTGCTTGCTCCACACGGAGAGGGGCCTAGAAAAGGTGGCCTAACGAAAGCTCATCCTCATACCACCCAGTTGGCTAGCCGCGGTCAACGGGCATCTTTCCAAGCGGTCGAGCAACGACAAAGTCAAAGTCAAGTGGCTCTACACCTGCCTCCAAAGGTGTGACAGGTCTCAAACTGGCGTGCTGGAACATCAGAACCATGCTAGATACAGTAGATAGCAACCGTCCTGAACGACGCTCTTATGTATGTATGTAGGTATGTAGGTATGTAGTATGTATGTATGTATGTATGTATGTATGTATGTATGTATGTATGTATGTATGTATGTATGTATGTATGTGTGTGTACGTGTGCACGTGTGTAGGTGTGTCTGTCTGTCTGTCTGTCTGTCTGTCTGTCTGTCATCTGTCTGTCTGTATATAGGTATGCATGCATGCATGCATGCATTTTATCTTATTTTATTTTACTTTATTTTATGTCACAGCAGATTTCTGTGCGTGAAATTCGGGCTGCTCCCCCAGAGGAGAGCGCGTCGCCACACGTGCAGCACCAACCCATTATTTTTTCTTCTTTTTCTTGTCTGGAACTGTATTTGTTTTTCTCTATCAGAGTGGCTTTTTTCTCCGGAATTTTGCCAGGAAGAACCCTTTTGTTGCCGTGGGTTCTTTTACGTGCGCTAAATAATGTGTAACACACAGGACCTCAGTTTATCGTCGTCTCATCCGAAAGACTTGCTTGCTTGATTAATGTATATATAGGTACATAGATAGGTACATAGGTGGATAGATTGGTAGACATGTAGACAGGTAGATAGGTAGATAGTTAGGGAGGTAGGTAGGTAGATGATAGATAGATGGATGGTGAGGAGAGAGAGAGAGAGAGAGAGAGAGAGAGAGAAGAGAGAGACAGACAGACAGACAGACAGACAGAGAAGAGAGAAGAGAGACAGAAGACGAGACGAGAGAGGAGAGAGAGAGAGAGAGAGAGAGAGAGAGAGAGAGAGAGATAAGACAGGCAGACAGACAGACAGACAGAAGGCACAAACAGACAAAATAGGCCCCCCAAAAACCAAAGTGAAAAGAGACTGAGAATGAAACCAGAGGCACAGAGACAGACAGACAGAGACAGAGGAAGGAAGCAAGAGCAGCCACAAACGAAATTCTCTTTTGTCTCTTCCATTTCCTCCCTCACTGAAGAAATCGTGAGTTCAGTCCTGGTTCTCACATCAACAACACCCCTCCCTCCCTCCCCTCTCTCCCTCCCTCCCCTCTCTTTCTCTCCCCCTTCCCCTTGCCTCCTCCTCCTCTCATCTGCTCTCTTCTCTTCTCCTCACGTTCCATTTAACTCTTTATATCTCCTCCCTTCTTTCTCCGCAATTGCTCCTACCCACCCCCTTTCTCTCTTTTCCCACCTTTTGATCGTTTCTCATGTCTGTGCCTGTTTGTCTGTGTCTGTTTGTCTGTGTCTCTGTCTGTCTGTCATCTCTCTCTCTCTGTCATCTCTCTCTCTCTCTCTCTCTCTCTCTCTCTCTCTCTCTCCTCTCTCTCTTCTCTCTCTCTCTCTTTTCTCTCTCTCTCTCTCTCGTTCATGGATCCGTTTCAAGCATTGTGATTGAATGGAGAACACGCGCATATACATGTACACACACATACACAACACACACTCCACACACACAGCACACACTCACACTCACAGCACACACTCACACTCTCACTACACAACACACACACACACACACACACACACACACACAACACACACACACACACACACACACACACACAAACAGACACCTGCTTGCACACACGTGTGCTCACATCTATGCATGAATGTACCCACCCACTAAAACACATTAACACATGCGCTTGCATAAAATTAGTGCACACATACATGGAGGCATCAGACGCTTGTATGCAAGGCCCATTCGCATTCAAACAGAAAAATGAGAGAACTGGAGACAGACAGACCAGGAAAGAGAGAAACAGCCCTCAATCCATTCATAGATCAACATATGTTGGCATGCAGGAACCATGCCCACATCGACAGTCAAAAGACGACACCGCAAGAATGCATCCAATGGTGTCCATAACCTATGTGGTCGTAGGGGAGCGAGGCATCAGAGACCTCAGCTTCTCCAGAGGCCAGCATATTGAGGGCGGCGCCCATCTCCTCTGCCTCCCTGCTTGACCTTCAAAGACCCTAAAGAGGGCAGGTACCCATTGACAGCTTGGTGAACTGGGGGACTGTACTGAAGCCATGGAGCGCAAACGGTCACCCATCCAACTGGTAACCACGCTCGATGTTGCTTAACTTTGACTTGGAAAAGCGAGTACTCTGACAACTGAACTATCCCGGCCCCTGTGGTCAATAGAAAGTTAGCAGTAACAGAGACTTCTGTTAATTTTTTCATTGTCTTGTAAAGTGTCATACACTTTTCTTCTCTTTTCTCCTGGTCCTTCCCATCCCATCCCCTCATCCACCCTTTTATTTTCTTCTGTTTCTCACCCATGCCATTTTGCTTTCTCAATTGTAGGTTTTTTTCGTCTTTTCTTGTTTCTTTTTGTTTTGGGAGGTGGGTATTCTTTGTCTTTCTTTTATGCCTATTCATTGGGTTCTTTTTGGTTGTTATTGCTGTTTGCGTTTTGTTGTTGATATAATATATCGATATATATTATTAATATACACCATTAATATATATATATATGTGATGAGCCGTTAGCAAGGATAGAGGACAGGGAAAGTAGAAGAACAATGTACAGCAAGCAGGCAAAAGAAGACTCAGGGGAAGACAGCAGCTGGGCGTTGATAGGTCTTTATTATGTCATCTCTCTGCTCCCTCCTGTGCTCTGCTGGACTGCTACAGGTCTAACCTAGTCTACTGTAGTCTGCAAACCTGTCTCTCCTAGTCTCCGCCAGTCTGCCTAGCCACCCTAACCACCCCTAAATATATACCCTCCGCACGGACTGTAAAGACAGCACCGCGCGGCAGCAGACGATTCGGCCACTTCAAACTGAAAATGGAGTAAATTTGTGTTTCCTTACGTGGCTTCAACAGTGATTATCTCGCTGTCCGCGCAACTGAGCTAAACATATTATATATCAAAGTAAACTAGGAAACACAAGCTTTAAAATGCACTAATGCACTTTACACAACAATCATCTAACTGCGAGCTAAATGCGATAAAAGCCTCTGAATAAACACACTTTTAACAGGTTTGTACTAAAACTTTCGATAATAAAACACTAAGAGAGTCCAGCAGAGCCTAATATTTAATGAATATAAAAGGAAGAATATAATTCCCAAATTATATACATATACATATTATTAGCTAGCAGTGTCCATGAGATGAGATATTAATAATTAAACAGCGATGCGAAAACACACTTTCCGATCTACTGCGTGCGCATCAATCTTGCATCAGCCTTGCTTAACGAAGTAGTTCGTAAGATCGAAAAAATGAACAACCTCCAATAATACAAATTATCTGTATTAACATAATCCGACCTAATATTCATTCATATATAAACCCAAAATATACCATAAATCAATAATTTAATGTCTGCATTTTATAAAATTCAGTTCGACGAGATTCAAATTCGTTAGAACAAAGAACGAGCGTTAGGCTAAGCGTTAGGCTATTCATCGTGTTCAAACCGTCGTATGCCTTACAATCTATTACAACCTAAATTAAGTTATATTTCATTTATCTAAATAAAATTTATTACACACGATTCTCAATCGCACACTACAATATATAAAATATTTATTTACTTATGAATTAGAACTGCTTTTGCCGATCGCGATTTCAATGTTCTTATACTGATATGATGTAATAGGTGAAAATATTAATTTACGATGAAAATAGAGAATCTTCACATTGGTTGAGTTGAATCGAGTCAAGATCAACCCTTCAACAATCATATCCATGAATATGAATAGATAATATAATTTATTAAAGTTGTTATTTAAGATTTTCTTTTCTATATCAGGCTGATTGTGTTCAAAATGCAAGGTAGAGTTCTCTCCCTTGATCCAAAAATCATTAGGCCTACAATAAAATATATCTCATCTCATCCCACTAACAATAAAATCATAAGAACAAAATGGAATACAAAATAACTAGTTAGTTACATATGAATCATAAATATCAAAGAGATTCAATCATCAACTTCATATAAAAATACAAATAATTTTATTATATCCTACGCATAATAAACTACAATACTTTATAAAATGAACAGAAGATCTTATCTGTTTTGACCACACCAAATATATGTTTAGCTGTTTAAAACCTAACCAAAATGGCCAACAAGCTCTCACACACAGAGCTACACAAAACCACCTGGTTATATATATATATATATATATATATATATATATATATATATATATATATATATGTATATATATATATAGGGAGAGACAAACAGACGGACAGACAGACAGACAGACAGACAGAGAGGGTCACAGGGAGAGAGAGTCCCCCTTTGTCTTTCCCCTGTCCTCTGTCTTTAAAGGAATCGTGAGTTCAACATTTACATCTCCATCAGAGAGAGAGAGAGAGAGAGAGAGAGAGAGAGAGAGAGAGAGAGAGAGAGAGAGAGAAAGAGAGAGAGAAAGAGAGAGAGAGACTCCCCCTTTGTCTTTCCCCTGTCCTCTGTCTTTAAAGGAGTCGTGAGTTCAACATTTACATCTCCATCAGAGAGAGAGAGAGAGAGAGAGAACACTGAACACTGAACACTGAACACTGAAATGATTTAATGTACATTGGCCTTGGACCACAATACATTTGATGGGCTTGGGATTTAGCAATAGGTTCATTCTTCATTGGCAAAACAAATGCATAAACAAACAACGACTATGTCTGATTAAAGAGGAAAAACCACCATTACTCCATTTCATGGTTATAAACCCGAAATCACAATAACCCAGCCATAGAAATAAAATGATGTCGCAGAAAAATCATACATATTAAATAGTTATCATCTTGTAACAGTTATTCAAGAAAGTGCTAATGTCAACATTGTTTTTCTTTTGTTGATAGCATGAAAAATATACCTAGACAAACTATGCATGTACTCATTATGTGTTACTTTGAGCAGATTTCGCATTGGTACATTGATACATTTGCTTAAAAACTTATCTCTCAAGCTTGTGTACATATAACATTCCAATAGAAAGTGAACTTCATTTTCAATTTTCGTTTCACAAAATGGACACAATTTGTCTTGAATACTATCACTATATCTATACACATTATTATTAAGAGGTAAAACATTAAATCTTGCTTGCGCAATAGCCACACGAAAGCAGTAGATATCCATGGAGTTTAAATACTGCTCTTTTGCAAAAATACTTTTAAATGATCTATAAATATCATACCTCTCTTTATCTCTTACAGTCCCATCCCATTCTTGTATAAACATATCCACTAATCTTTGTTTAAATATACCTAAGAAAACTTTTACATCCCCAACACTTTGTTGCATCCAAACAATGTTAAAGCCTGTTTCACACAAAATTTCTCTTATTTTTGAAATCCAGCAATATCTACCACTTCCATCTAACTCTAATTGCATGCAGTAAGCATTATATGATATTCTACTTTGATCCATTTGCAATAACTTGAACCAATACTTGATAGTGCTTGTACAAGAGTTGACATAAAGTGGATACCTACCTAAATCGCCATAAACCATCTTATTAGGTGTTCTTACTGGCACACCTAAGAATCTTTTGCATGCCATTAAATGAATTTTCTCAATATGTTCTAGTCTATTTGATCCCCATATTTCTGATGAATACAACAAAATTGGCTGGATCTTAGTGTCAAAAATCTTGAAAAAAGTTCTAACGTTCATTTCTTTATACCTATGAAAGACTTTGTTTAACTGGACCACTGCCTTCTTTCCTTTAGTGACTAAATGTTCTGTACCCAGCTTACAGCTCAACTTTGTTGTAAAGCTGAAACCTAAATAACAATACTGATTTACAACTTCTAATCGGATTCCGTTGTAATACCATTGTTCCTGCTTTGAAAGAAATCCCCCTCTTCTAAATACCATCACTTTAGTCTTATTGATATTAACACTTAACTGCAGATCATTACAGCAGTCTTTCAAAATGTTTAATTGGTGTTGTAAACCTCCAGGAGTTGTTGAAAATAGTGCAACGTCATCTGCAAATAGTAGAATAAAGATATCAATAATATTAGGTAATAACTGAACACCATGTTTTCCTTTTTCATTTATATCATTTGCTAGCTGGTTAATGAATATTGAAAACAATGTAGGACTTAAAACACAGCCTTGCCTGACTCCTAATGGACATTCAAAAAACTCTGATAACTGGCTATCTATTCGGATACACGAAATCAATGACTTATACATGGCTGCTAATGAAGCAAGAAATTTTCCTCGTATCCCCTGGTTTTTAATACAGGTCAAAAGTTTCTCATGTCTAACAGAGTCAAAGGCTTTTTTAAAGTCCACAAAAGCAACATACAATTTTTTGCCTTTCTTGGACATACACTTTTGGACAATTGAATACAAATTAAAAATCTGATCTACTGTAGAATATCTTTTCCTAAAACCTGCTTGGTTTTCACAGATCAATTGATTACTTTCTAGCCATGAATATAATCTTGTGTTCAATATAGAAGTATAGCATTTAGATAAGATGCTCAGTAGTGAGACACCCCTATAATTATCTACAAGCTCTGGATCTCCTTTCTTATAAATTGGAATAATAATGGCTTTAGACCAAATCAGTGGATATATACCTTTATTAAAGATAGCATTAAAAAAACTTGAATACAAACTGCTTGACTTCACTGCTTCCATTTTTTAGCATTTCTGCAGTGACTCCATCAACGCCACATGCCTTACCAGATTTTAGTTTATGAATAGCTGCATTTATTTCTCCTTCTGTGATCTCTCTGTTTAATTCATGATCATTTTCTTCTAACAGATCCACTTCTGTGTACATATGGTTATTAAATACAACTTCAGTGCTTTGAAATACCTCTTTAAAATACAAAACCCACTCTGTAGAACTTATACTATTTGTCACTCTACCTTTATTGACACATCCCATACTTCTGAGCTCTTTCCAGAACAGTGCTGAATTTGAACTATTATTTGCCAGATATTCTACCTTTTGTCTTCTAAATGTTTGACGTTTGGTTTTTAATAACTTTCTATATTTTTTTCCGTGCTGTAACATAAGTTAGTCTGTCTTTTTCGTCTTTCGTTTTTCTAAATACATTCAAGGCTCTTCTACTCTCTTTCTTACCCTGATGACACTCATGATCAAACCATCTTGATTGTTTACTCTTACAGGTATGTTGTCTTGTGAGCATACAACTGCCTGCATCCTTTAGGCATTGTGTAAATTGCTCCAGAGCATTATCTATGTCACTGTCAAGTAAATTTAAGGCACTAACAATTCTATTCTGCATGGTAAGGCTGTTAAGTGTTTCAATAAATTCTTCTTTTTTAGCATCTTTCCATACAAGTTTTTCCATTACCCTATGTTCGTCTTTGTCTGTTTGTTCCACACTTTGTTTGGTCACATCAGTTTCCAAATCAATCCTTATAACAACAGGCAGGTGATCTGACTCTGTAATGCTTTTTATATCTACAGCTACAGAGAGAGAGAGAGAGAGAGAGAGAGAGAGAGAGAGAGAGAGAGAGAGAGAGAGAGAGAGTGTCCCCCTTTGTCTTTCCCCTGTCCTCTGTCTTTAAAGGAGTCGTGAGTTCAACACTTACATCTCCATCAGAGAGAGAGAGAGAGAGAGAGAGAGAAGAGAGAGAGAGAGAGAGAGACAGACAGACAGACAGACAGACAGACAGACAGACAGACAGACAGACAGACAGACAGACAGACAGACAGACACAGAGAGGGTCAACAGGGAGAGAGAGAGAGTCCCCCTTTGTCTTTCCCCTGTCCTCTGTCTTTAAAGGAATCGTGAGTTCAACCCCGGTTCTCGCATCACTCTGCCCCACCCACCCTCTCTTCCCCCACCCTCTTCCTCTCCTGTCTTCCTTTCATCTTCCATAAAGATCTTCTTCCTGGCCCTCTCCATCCTTCCTGCCTTCCCTGCAATTTCTGTCACCCGCTCCCCCCCCCCACCCCCCTCTCTCTCTCCTTCTCTCTCTCTCCTCTCTCTCTCTCTCTCTCTCTCTCTCTCTCTCCTCTCTCTTCTCTCTCTCCTCTCTCTCTCTTCCCCCTCTTCCCTCTCTCTCTCTCTCTCTCTCTACTCTCGCTAATCCTTTGTCTTCTTCTTTTTCTCTCCTCACTTCATCTCTCTTGTTTGCTGATTCCTTTCAACCCTTCCGATTGAATTAAACACGAAAAAGAAGAAAAAAAAAAAGTGGAGTGCAAGGTGACTCGACCCTGTAGTGTATGGACACATACAGGCATATGAATATATAGACACACAGACGCAGAGACACACACAGACACGCAGGCATATAAATGTATAAACACACAGACACGCACAGACACACACAGACGGACACATACATATTTATAAATGTATATATATACACATACATACATAGCACACATAACATACATACATACATACATACATACATACATACATACATACATACATACATACATACATAACATAATTATGTAACATACAGACAGACAGACAAACAAACAAACAGACAGACACATGCACTTTGTTGGCATCCTTCTGTCTGGAGAGACAATGGAGTTTTGTGCCGTAGAGTCAGTCTGTTGTGGAACTGCAGGCTGGCTGTGGCTGTAGAGCCCGATCCTCGAGCGACAGACCCTGTTGCATGTGCTGCAGACAAGAAATCATTATTGTATATATTTAAAAAACAGGCAAGAAAAGAGATAAAGGCGAAAGAAGCAGAAGAAAGAGAGAAATTTTCAAATGCTCTGGCATAAACCCTAGAAAGAGGCCATTGCGCCGTCACTATTACCTTTGTTAGAGAAACACAGTGATCATTAACTCCTTCAACTCCATCTCTTTCTTTTTTTACCATCATAAAATGTAGTGCATCTCACTTTGTTTTGAAGATCAAAATCTTC
>JASPKP010000570.1:2500-5000 GCA_030674155.1 Stramonita haemastoma | reverse complement strand
CATGCTCCAATAAAAACAAAACGAGTGAAATTCAAGCCAAAACCTCCATGGATATCAGCAGAAATAGAGAACGAAATAAAAGTAAGAGACTGTTTAAAATCTAAACATGATAAAGAGTTTAAAAACCAAAGAAACAAGGTGACAAACATGAAGCGTGTAGCAAAACAAAAGTACTTTCAAGATCTTGTATCCGACAGAAAAAACTGCAGACACATTTGGAAAGCCATTAATCTACTAACAAATAAAACTAACAAAAAGGCACAAACTACAGTTAAAGATATTTCATCCTTGAGTCTGAATAAACATTTTGTTGGGATAGCCAACAACCTAATAAAGTGTGAAGACTGGAAAAGTAATGATTTGAAACATTTAAGAGCATATTGTGAGTCTAAAAATATACACTCTAAATTAGACATTCCATTTATTTCCTTACCTGAAGTGCTGACATCCCTCTTACAATTAAAGCAGTCAACCACAAAAGATGTTGATGGACTAGATGGTAAAATAATTAAAATTGCTGCGCCTGTAATAGCAGACACCCTTACCTATATTTATAATCTTTGTAATGACAAAGCTTATTTTCCTTCTCATTTTAAAAAGGCTAAAGTAATTCCTCTCTTTAAATCTGGCGCATCAGATGACCCATCGAACTACAGGTCGATACCAATTTTGTCTATCTTATCAAAGCCTTTAGAAAAGCATGTTAAAAAATCTTTACTTTTACATTTAGAAAAATATGACCTAATCAATCCAAGTCAATCAGGTTTCAGAAAAAAAACATTCATGTCACACGGCTCTGATAAATATGGTAGACAAATGGCTTCTGAATATTAATAACAATATGTTTACTGGAGTTGTCTTCGCCGATTTTGCAAAGGCTTTCGATGTGATAAACCACACACTTCTGTTAAAGAAACTACACCTATATAGAATATCAAAGAATACCTTTCAATTTTTTGAATCATTTTTATCAAATAGACAACAGTCAGTCTTTGTTGGAAAGTCTCAGTCTGATTTTCTCACAGTGACCAATGGCGTTCCCCAAGGTTCAGTTCTGGGTCCTATACTTTTCTCTATATATATTAATGATTTACCATTGTACATGAATGCTTGTTGTGAATTATTTGCAGATGACAATTCAATTTATGCTGAAAATCATTCCTTACAAATTTTGTCATCTAATCTCCAAGATAATATACATCAGCTTACCAGATGGGCAGAACTAAATCACATGTCCCTTAATCCAATAAAGACTAAATGTATGTGTATAACAACCAGACAAAAGCGACAGAATCAGATATCTTCTATGTCCCCTATAAATGTTTCAGGTGAAAAAATTGAAGAAGTAAATTTCCACAAGGTGCTAGGAATCATTATTGATCATAATCTTTCATGGCAAGACCACATCGCCAATTTAAGTAAAGTTGTATCTCAAAAGGTGTTTCAGTTATCCAAAATAAAACATTTCCTTAATCTTAGCACTAGAAAACAGTTTTTCCATGCACACATAAGTTCTGTTATAGAATATGCATCAACCTTGTGGGATTCTGCAAGTGCAAATACATTAAAACCTCTGATTAGATTATACAAGCGTGCCATTAAACTTATTCTATTGAAATCAAGCTCATTAACTTCCGTGGACTATAAATCAGTTGGTATTTTGCCATTTAAATTGCAGTTGGAATACAACAAAGCTTTAATGATGCACAGAATAGTGTATGGAAATGCACCGCCCACTCTGGCAAAACATTTTCAAATAAATACATATCGTCATTCACATAAACTTACTGTGCCAAAACCAAGAATAGATCTGTTTAAAAGTAGTCTTGTATATAGCGGTGGACACTTACTGGAATAACCTGCCAGCATCCTTAAAAAGTGTAACTTCTATGCTAAACTTTAAAAAATCATTGAAACATTTTCTTATGAATGAAAGGCTGACAGAGACTGGCTGTTGATCTTGTCTTATTAGAAAAAAAAAAGCATATTGTTTCTTGTAATCGGACAAATGTCAGTCATGGTTTGCCATGACTTCATTTAATCATGTTTACATATGTCTTTTTATCAGCTGTCTGTCATTTCTGTCTGTTGTCAGTCTGTCTGTCTTCTGTCTGTCTGTCTGTCTGCTCTGCTGTGAACTGAGTGTCTTTAGTCTGTCCTGTCTGTCTGTATTCTATCTCTCATTACCTGTCTATCCTTCTCTGTCGTATTCTACTCTCTGCTCTCCTGTCTTCCTCTTCTACTACTCACTCTACTCTTCTTACTTACTCTACTCTGCTCTCTACTCTCTACTCTCTCTACTCTACTCTACTCTACTCTACTCTACTCTACTCTACTCTACTTACTTACTTCTATCACATCATATTTCTTTATATTTTTTATATCTGATTTTGTGATTTTGTTCTCTCATTTTGTAAAAGATAAAGCATAAGCGTAGAAAATGTTTCTTGTATTTGGATGATGTTATAGATTTTTTTCTTTTTCTTCACTCATCAATGTA
>JASPKP010005703.1:0-15420 GCA_030674155.1 Stramonita haemastoma | reverse complement strand
GATCGTTGGCAGCTGGCTTCGGGGCTGCAGGCAATCCACGACAGAGGCGTGGCCTTGAACGACATCAAGGGAAGAAAATATTCTTGTTGACCTGCGAGCCCCGAAGCAGGCCAAGTTCATCGATGTCGGTCTGGCGACGCACCGCTCGGTCTCCTGTTGCTGGGAGTAACGGTGCCCGCCAGGCACAATCGAGCGGTACGCGCCCGAAGTCCGCGCTTGGCTTGCCGATGGGACAGGAGGGAGATGTGTACACGTTGGGCTGGATTATGGCCAAGCTCAACAGGTGCACAGGCTTTCCCGTGTCTCCATTCGGGCGAGTGAGGTGTGCATGGATGCTGATCCTGCACACCGGAGACTCGATGTGGCCCTGTGGATTGCTAGGCGCACGTGCCGGACCTCCGTGAGTATTAGTGTTGTTGTTTTGTTTTTGTATCGTTTGGAGTGTTATTGTTGTTTACTTTTTTGTTTTATTATTGTTGTTACTGCTTTGTTTTTAGTTTGAGTAGTATTGTTGTTACTGTTTTGTTTCGTTTTTTTTTTGTTTGTTTGTATGGTGAATGTGTTCGGTTAGGTCCTTTTAATGTTATGTTTGTAAATATATTTATAGAAAATGTTCAGCGAACAATCACTGGGTGGGTAAGCTTAGCTTGATAAGCTATTAGATATCTTCAGCCTTTTTTTTTTTTTTTTTTTGGGTATACTGTGAATGGTTTTTTTATGATGTGATGTAAATAATTGTTGAAAGAAATTATGGGGAAAATCATATTGAAAGCCCGTGTATGCTATGGCAATTATTAATTTGGCTACATTGAAGCGGACAGTGCATTTATCTGCAGGTGTTTTCTTTCTACACAAAAAAGAAAATGATTTATACAAAATTCCCTGCGGTGACAGTCCAGGAGTATCACAATTGCTATGTTTTATCTCGCTGGATATTTCCTAAAAAAAAATTTGGATAACATTTGAAAAATAAAATTTGGTATTGTTTTTGATCACCGACATACTTCATGACATACTTCATGGATAACCGGAAAGAAATAAGAAAGAAGAAGAAGAAGAAGAAGAAGAAGAAGAAGAAGAAGAAGAAGAAGAATACATGGAATTTATATAGGGCTGATTCTTGTAAAGGAAACAAATCCAATTTAAAATCATTTACACGCAGCCGTCCACATTTTGATTAACATGATAAATTCACACACACACACACACACCACACACACACACAACACACACCACACACACACACACACACACACACACACACACACACACACACAATTTGGCAGGGTGATGGAGATAGAGTTGGTCGTTAGAAAGTTGGTGGGACAGATATGAGGGGAAAAAAATCAAGGGTAAGAAATAAGTGCGTTTTGAGACAGGATTTGAAAGTACCATGTACTAAGGGAGGTTATTCAAAGGGGATGGCTTTTTGTCTGTTTAGGAGACAAAATTTTTTTTTTTTTTAAAAATAGATTTGTCTGTTTTGGGGACAATCATTTTAAAATGTATTTTGTCTTTTTGACAAATTTTTAACGGCTTTCTGTCTGTTTTTGTTATAATTTTTAGAAAACTATTTTCATTTCATTAAATTCCCTTGTGATTGCTTAAGGGAAATTTGGGGCAGGGCAGAGGGGGGGGGGGGGGGGGGGCTGCCGATTCACTTATTTATTTATATATATATTATTATATATTTTTTTTAAACACCCTTTTTTGTTTTTGAGAAAAAGAGCTTAATGATTTATAGTATGGGCATTTTATGAGGCATTTTTATTTTATTTAGCGGGGGATGACTTCTCTTCTGAAGGAAAATAGCTGTGGTTTATTGTTTACAGGTGAGGCTGAACAACTGTTCCTGACCTGTAACCTTGCCAGAGTGGCCAACCAACCTGCCGACCTGCTGCCTACCTGCCTACCTGCCTACCTACCTGCCTACCTACCTACCTATCTGCCCGTCGACCTGTGCAGTGGCTATAGGCGTGCAAACTGACTAGAACAGGTAGGAGGACACTGAAAAGATGGTTGACATGTGCCCCAAATGGGTATGCCGAGGGAGGGGGGCGGTGCTCTTATTATTTTATTTTATTTTTTTAAAGATTCCAACAAAAAAAAAACAGGCACAGTACACTTTTTCCAATAAAAAAAAACCTCTTACACTATCATCAATGTAGAAAAAAAACCCTCTCGGACTCTCTGTCATAAAACACACACAAAAAAATATAAGGTAAATGTAAAGGTGTCACATAACCTGTGTGGTGGTAGGGGATCCAGGCATCAGAGACCTCAGCTTTTCTAGGGGCCAGCATGTTGAGGGCGGCACCCATCTCCTCTCCCTCCCTGCATTACCTTCCCTGACACTAAAGAGGGCAGATACCCATTGACAGCTGGGTGAACTGGGGGGGGATGAAATGAAGCCAAGGCGCCCAAAGTGTCTTTTTGGGGGTAGGTTCTGTGAAAAGTTTGAAAAATGTATGCAGGTTTAAAGAATGATTAAGTCCACCAAGTTTGATAATGACTGGGAAATGTATATATATATATATATTATATATATATATATATATATAAAATATATATTATATATATATATATATAATAAATATTATAAAATTGTTTTTGTGGCGTGCCGTGCGTATGGTGTTGTAGAAAACTGACTTCTGCTTGTTAACTGCTAGGATAACTCTTTTTTCAAAGAGGAGGGATAGGGGGAGGGTGAAGTTAATGATTTTTGTCTGTTTTTAAAAAAACTTTTTTTTTTTTAAGGAAAATACTTTTTTTAAAAAAATGTTTTGGGAACAAATTAAATATTTTGGTTTTTAGGGGGAGTTTTGAGGTTTTTAAAAATTTAATTTTTTTTAGAATTATTTATTAAAAATCTGTTTTTTTAATTTTATATTTTAATATAATTATAATTATTTAAAATTTATTTTATATTATATTTTATAATGGTGGTCGGGTCCCCGTGCGGTGGGTTATTGGGTGTGGAGAAAAAAACCCTACTTCTTGCCGAATTGCAGGATTCCCCCCTTTTTTTCCCAAAAGAGGGGGATTTAAAGGGGGAGGGGGTTTAAGGGAATGATTATTTGTCGGTTTTATGGATTAAAGGATATACAACATGAAAAAATGATAATGGCAAAAATGAAAAAACTTTTTTAAACAAAAAAAAACAACAACTAACAAAACAAAAAACAAAACTCTCTTGTCTTGAGTGCCTTACATTACCCAGAGATCCTTCAGAGTTACCAGTAAAAAAAAAAAAAAAACAACTCTCCCCTCTGTTTATATATATGTATTTATATGTATAGGTTATATATATATATATATATATAATTATTATTAATATATAAATTTATTTATAAATTTTATATATATATATATATATATATATTTTAATATTTTCCCAACAGGGTTTCCTAGGCCAGAGATCCCAAATTTGGAAATGCAACAGAATTGAGAGATAGAAATATTTAGATTCTTTTGGGACAACTGTAATTAAAAAAGTGCAGACTTGCCAGTCCCATAAATTCCTTTCGTGTATAGCCACAAATAAAGAAAATCCCAAAAAATAATTATGCACGTTAAAGACCCCCTAGTTCATGTCAGCCGTTGGGGTGGGTTAGGAAGCAGGACAATTTCATTTTCATCCTTCTTCTTCTTCTTCTTCTTCCCCGTAGTTTGTAGTAGTAGTAGTAGCAGCAGCAGCAGCAGCGCAGCAGCAAACAGAGCAGTAGTAGTAGTAGTAGTAGTAGTAGTAGTAGTAGTAGTAGTAGTAGTGGTTTTAGTTGTATCCTCATATCTCATTGACAAATTGGGGAGGAGGAGGGGGGGGGGAGAGATCTGGGTTTTTTTTTTTTTTTTTTTAATTTTAGAAAACTTTATATGTCTTAAAAAAAAAATTTTTTTTGTTTGTGGAAAATTATTTATCTATTTATTTTTTAGTATGGGTTTTTCTTGACTTCTCGTTTGAAAGAAAATGGCTGTTTGGGGTTTGGGTTTTCAGGGGACGGATGAAACAGTCTGTCCTGACCCCAAAAAACCTTTGGCCCTGGGGAAAAAAATCTAGCTGCCTGGGGGTCCACCCAAAACTAACCTGCCTACCTGCCTACACCTCCCCCACCTACCTGCCAACCACCTACCTGTTTTCCTACCTGCCCGCCCACCTGTCTCCCCTACCCCCCTACCGCCCCGCCACCTTTTTGGTGGGTTGCTATTAGGTGAAAAAACGACAAAGGGGGGCAGGTTTTGAAAAAGGGTTTGAAAAGTTAGTTGGGGGAAACTTTACCCCTGGGTACGTTTGGGTTTTGGGGGCGGGGGTTTAAAAAGGGGGGTCAAAACCCCCGTCATGGCGAGAGGTTTGGGAAAAAGTCCCTTGACTTCGGTTCCGAATGGGGGCTTTTTGTTTTTTTTGGTTTTTTTGTGTTTTGGGGGGGGGTTTTGTGTGTTGGGGGTTTTTTTTTGGGGTTTTTTTTGGGGGTGTGGGGGTTTTGTTTTGGGGGGGGAGGGGTTTTTTTGGTTTTTAATTTTTTATTAAATTGGGGGCGTGAGTTTTTGGGAAGAAAGGCTTTTTTTTTGTACTTTTGCCAAAAATTCAGCGCTAAAAGAAAACCCTTTTTTTTTATCATTATTTTTTATTTTTTTTAAATTTTTTGGGGGTTTTTTGGTTTTTGTTTTTTTAAATTTTATTTTTTTTTAAAGGGAAAAAATGAAAGGTCTTTATTTTTTAAAAAATTTTCCTTTTTCTTTGAGTGGCCCCTTTTTTTCCCGAGTTGGCGATTTTTCCGAAAAAAAAAAATAAAAATTTAAAAAAGGGTTCATCTTTTTTATTTTAAAATCCAATTGAAATTGCAAAAAAAGCATAAAAAAAAAGGGAAAAAAGCCAAAAGATTAAAAAATTTTTAAAAGCGGATCGCTGTTTTTTTTACCCGGGAAAGGTGGAAGGGGAGTAGCGGGCCCCTTAAACTCTTGGAAGAAAATCCCCCAAAATGGCTGAGGGGGTTTTTTAAAAAAATTAAAATTTCTTTGGTTCCGAATTTTGGGGGGAAAAAAGGGGAAAAACTTATTTTTTGATTTGGGGAAAAAGGGAGGGGGGAAAGGAATTTTTGGGTTTTAAATTTTTGCCAAATTTTGTTTCAATTTTTGGGGAAACATTATTTTCATGAGTTTTATTTATTCAAATTTAGGCCCCCCCAAAAGGGGAATCTTTTTTAAATTTGCCCAAATGATTAAAAATTGGAAAAATTGATTTTTGATAAAATTTTTTTTTTTTTTAAATTTTTTGGCCGCCCCTTAGTAACCCCTGGGGAAAAACCCCCTGTTTTTTCCCCCAGAAAAGGCCCTTTTCCTGAAGCTGGGAAAAAGAAAGGGGGATGGCTTTTTTCATTTTGGGTGGGGGACCTGAAAGACTTGAGACTTTGGGGCCAAAACCATCCCAGAACGGAGAGGGTGGACGGACGGGGAGAACCAAAATGCCTTTGGAAAAAAAAAAGAAAGAAAAAAAAAAGAGAAAAAAAAACCGGGGGCCTTTTGGGAAAACCTTTGGTTTTTTTTTGACATCGGGCCCCGGGGGGGAAATCAGGGGACCCCGTTGGTTTAGGAAAAGAAAGATGTGGGGGGCCCACGCTTCTGTTAAATTTAGTTTGGGGCTGATTGAGCTTCTTTTGACATGAGGGGACGGCTTCTTTTGGGTTGTGAGGGGTGATTTGAGCTTTTGTTGAAAAGGTTTGATAAAACTTCTGTTGATTGTGTCCCGACTTAGTTTTGTTGACAATTGATGGTGACGACCCTTTTTGGTTGGGGGTTTGGGGGTTTCTGACTTGGGGTTTGTTTTTTTTTTATTGACTTGGTTTTTTGGTTTTAAGATTAAACTTAAATTCGTGGGGGGGCCAACCCCGGGGAAAGGGCTTTTGAGGGCTTTGAGTCTTCCATCCCTCCCCTCCCCCCCTTTTTGCCTCAAATTCGTTTCATTTAAGATAAAAGGGGAAGGAAAATTTTATTGGGGTCGTTGTTGAAAAAGGGGCCTGGTATTTTAAAATTCTTTTTTTTTTACTTTTTTGGGGTTTTTGGGTAAAAATGTTTTTAAAGGTCTTTTGGGTTGGGGAAGCTTAGGGGAATGGAACAATGTTTTAAATGGGGGGTTTGGGTTGAAATCTTTTTGAAAAGCCCCGCCCTTTTTTTCGACAATTTTAGGAGAATTTAGAAAATTTGGGGGCCAAAGGAGGAAAAGGAGAGCGGCGGAAAGATTAAGTTTTTTTATTTTTTGCCTGGGCCCCTATGCGAAAACCCGGGCCCTCAATCTTCTGCCGCTGTTTAATGACCCGCCCCAGATCCCAAACCACCCCTGCCCGGGGCCCCTTTGTACCTTCCTTTTCCCTTCCCCGTTTTTCAACCGTCAGATTTTGGGTTGGGGGGAAAAAAAAAAGGAATTTGGGGGTGTCCTTTCCAGCTCCTTTTCGTGGGCTGTACAGCTTTGGTATGTTAAAGGGTTTTCCTTCCCTTTTAGCCCCCCTTTCTTTCCACCCCGGGCGCCGAATGCGTCCCCCTCCCGAAGGATGTTTTCCCTCACCACTGTTTC
This sequence comes from Stramonita haemastoma, assembly GCA_030674155.1. Lineage (NCBI taxonomy): Eukaryota > Metazoa > Mollusca > Gastropoda > Neogastropoda > Muricidae > Stramonita > Stramonita haemastoma. Next base: position 8,855 of record JASPKP010005703.1, on the reverse strand, counting down.
CTGGTTTTCTTTTTTCCCAGGCACACAGGGGGAGAAGGAAACGAGTTTCAGGGGTTTTGTGGGCATTGGTGGGTTTGGGGCGGGTTTTGGCCCAGTGCCGGTTCCCCAATTTTTGACTTGTTATTTCTTTTTTTAAAAAGGGGGGTAGTGTCCTTTTTTATCTAGGTCAGGCCCCTTTTGAATTTTGGGGTTTTTGTCTTTCTTTTTCCCGGGAAAAGGGGGGGGCCCCGCTTTCACATTTTTTCTTTCGGGGCCCCCTTTTTTTGCAATTTTTTTATCAGCTTTGTTTTTGTTTTTCCAAAAGGTGTGCCCACAGGGGGGGCGGGCTGTGTCTTCATTTCGTTTTTTTTTGTTTGTTTTTGTTTTTTTGGGGTTTTTTTTTTAAGTTTTTTGTTGGTTTTCGTGATTGGTTTTTTAGGGTGCCTATTTGGGGCCCCGGGGTCCAGATACCCCTGAAATTGGCCCTCTTTTGTTTTTTGGTTCCAAAGGGGTTTCCCCACCCTTTTCTGCTGTTTCCCTTTTTAGCCCAGGGGGGGGGGCAGAGCCTTTTTCCACGGCTCTTCATTTATGCGTGGTGTTCCCGTCATTGGTCATTTAATTGGGTTTTTTTCTTTGGGGAAACAGAAGCCAACCTTTTTTTGTCCCCGCCCCGTCCCGTTAGGAACACCGCCAGTTTTGGGCTGGGGACTGCTTTTTTGGGAGAAACCCCCAAGGCCCAAATCCGCCCCCCAGGGACCCCCCGCGTTTTGGGTTTAGGAAAGGCCCCCAAACGCCCAAAAGGACCCCTTTTAAATTTTTCCCTTTCTTACTTAGCAAAGTGTTTCCTCCTTTTCTTTCTTTTTGCTCATTGGAAAAGGGGGAAAAAAAAAAAACAGTTTTTTTGGTTTTTGTATAATTTTTTTGAAAAATTTTTTTTTGTTTTAAGCCCCTTGGAGATTTTTCCCAAAATAGTTGAGATAGGGTCTCCAATCCTTTTTTTGGGCCCTTTACAATGCAGAAAACAAAGATTCCCTATTCAAATACTCTCGAGGGTTTTCTATCTATCTTTTTCTGTCTTCTTTTCTGTCTGTCTTGTCGGTCTGTCTGTCTATATTGTTCTGGGTTTACCGGGGGGGGGGGCACCCCTGGAAAACTTTTGGGAACCCGTTCCCCTCCCCTTCCTTTTCCTGTTTTTGCCTTCCTTTAGGCTAACATACATTAAAATATATATGTTTTTTCCCTAAGGGTTTAAGGGCAGGAAAAAACTGAAAATTTAGTTAAAAAAAAGGAAATTTAGATTTTGGGTTTTTGGGGGTTTTAGGGTTTTTTTGGGGAAATTTTTTGCCTTAAAACCATTTTCCCCCTTTTTGCCTCCAATTTTCCCTTTTTTTAAACCTTTTGGCCTGGTTAATCACAGTTATCTGCTTAAACATTTTTCTGGGGTTTGGGCTTTATACCCCTTTTTATTTTCAACTGTTTGATTTGATTGTTGATTTTCCCTTTGCCAAACCCCAGTTATCACCCCTTTTGGGTTGCACTGTTTTCCCCAAATTTTCTTTCGATACAAAATCACTTTGTCCTTTTTTTTAACTTTCCCAAGAAATTTTTTTTTTTTTTAAAAAAGTTTTTGGGGATAAATTTTTTAAATTTAAAAATTTAAAAAAAGTATTATTATTTTGTTTTTTTTATTTTTTGGGAAGTTTACTTTGTTAAAGGGGTTTTTGTGTTTCAATTGTTATTGATTTTAAGGGATTTTTAACTTTGCCCATTTTAAAACTTTGCGAAACAATACTTTTTTTTTAAAAATTTTTTGGGTGTAAAGTTGTTTTTTGAAATTTGGGATGGTATTGTGGTGAATATTTCCAAAAACCATTTCATCAGAGGGTGTTCTGTTTTGGAAGAAATTTAGAGGGTTTGGGACCATTGTAAAAATTTTTGAAAATTAAATTTTTATGGTTATGATTATGAAAAATTGGGTTTTTTTAACATTTTTTTGGGGGGCCTTATTCCTCCCTTTTTTGTTTTGTTTGTGCGTGCGGCGTGGTGCTTTGGTTGTTTTTGTGTTTTTCCCCCTTGTGCGTGGTGGCCGGTTGGCGGGGTTTTTGGGGGTCCCGTTGCGTGGGGTTGTCTTTTGCGTGGTTGGGGGTTTGATTTTTTTTTTGGGAAAATTCTTGGGGTTTTTTTTTTTACAAATTATGTTTCTTTATCAATTTGCCTGTAAAGTTTTGGGGAAATTTTGCCCCTTAAGGGATGTTTTAAAGTGTTTTTAATTTGGGAAATTTTGATTTTTTTAAATTTTAAACTTAATCTTTTTAAAAATTGGGGTTTTTCCCGCCTTTGTTTTTTAATTTTACATTTTTTTTTTTACAGAAATGTTTTATTTCTGCCCACTCCACCACGAAATGGGTCTTGGCTTTGAAAAATGACCCACATTTGGGTTAGGAGCCCATTTTTAGGCCTGGGGGGGGGAATCGGGATTTAAAAAAAAAAAATTTTTGATTGATTTTAAAAAATTTTTAAGCCTTTTCCCCTTTCCCCTTTTTTCAAGCTTTATCAAAGGTATACTTTTTTTTCCCCTTTTGGTTTTTAGGCCTGTTTTTCAAAAAAAACGAAAAACAACTCATTCGGGCCTTGTTTAAAAAGGTTTAAAATTATTTTCAATTTATCTTTTGTCACATTTTTTTTGCAATCTATCATTTAAAAATTTTCAAATTTTTTCTTTAAAATTGTCATGTCACTGTTTGGTTTTTTTCTTTTTGTTTTGGGAACAGCCTTTTCTTTTGGCAAAAATTTAAAAACCCATGCCAAATTAATTTAAAAATTGCCCCTTTTTGGGCCAAGGGCATTTTTCAGTCTTTTTTTGGGGGAAAATTTAACAGCCTTTTTAAAGGGGGGGGTTAGTTTTTAAAAATGTGGGTAAACTAAAAAAATTTGGGGACTTCCCCTTGGGGTTGAAAAGGGGCGGAAAAATTCCTTTTTGGTTTTGGAGTGTTTTTTTTTTACTTGAAAACCCATACAAAAATTATTGATGGGGCTCCCTGGGGGGACTTCTGCCCCTTGGGGGGAAGAAAACCTTGACGGAATTTTGGGCCCTGGTTTTTTGTGGCTGGGGGGGGGAACCTGAAAAATGAGGGGTTTGGGGCAATTTTTTGGGAACCAAGTAAAGTAAATAAGGGATTTTGGTAGCCAAATAAAAAAAAAAAGAAAAAAGAAAAAAAAAAGGGGGGGAAAAAAATAAAGAAAAAAGGTTTTTTCAGTGAAAAGGGGGAAGACCCACTTTTTTTTTACCCGGGAGGGGAAAAGTGTTTTGAAAAAAAACCCATTTGGGTTTTCTTTTAAAAAGGTTTGGCATTGGTTTTAGTTTTTTTGAGGGGGTTTTTTGGTAAGGGAGGGTTTACATTTTGGGTTTTATAGTCAAAGTCCTTAAACATTTTATTTTATCTTATTCCAAATTTTATTTTTTCTATTTCTATTTTTTTTAAAACATTTTTTTTTATTTTTTAATATTGAGGAAAAGGGGGAAATTTAAGCACTCATGCTTTATTAAAAATCCAGTCCCCGTGTATAGGGCAGTTTTTTTCCAATTTGTTTTCTGGGAGGATAAATTTAAATCTTTCCCCCGGTTGCCTAACTAGTAAATTTATAAAGGTTTTTTTGGGCCCTAAACCCCCCGGCCCTTTACCCTTTTTTTTTTCCTTTTGGACAACAAAATCAAACTGAATGTCAAAGTCCCCCCGGAAGGGGACTTTAACCAAAAGGGGCACCATGCGCTTTTTGCATGCAAAAACATTTTTGCACAACTTTTAAAAAAAATTTGTTCTCCCCCTTTTAAAAGGTAGGGTCTTTTTCGTAAAATTTTAGGAAACTGATGACAATTTGGGGAAAAAAAAAAACCATGCTTTAAAGGGTTTGTTGTGTTTGGACACCTTTTTCCAAAGAATGCGGGGCTACCTAAAATAGAAAAGGGAAAAAAAAGGGTCGCAAGGCCAATGGGAAAAATTCCCCACCATTGGTGAACCTCGGGGGGGTTTTAGTTGAGGGGGGGGTTTAGGGGGGGGAAAAGGCATTTTTTTCATTTACTATAGTTTTCACAAGTTAAATGCTCAAAACCCCAACTGGCTATTAAAACCCCTTTAACACAAAACCCATGGGGGCATCCCTTTGACACTCACAAAAACCAAAACAAAACACCACACAAACACACACCACCCCCACACACCCCCACAAAAAACCACACCACACAACACAACACACACACCAAACCAAGAAAAAAACCAAAAACCCAAACCACCTTTCACCACAACCACCAAAAGGGAAAAAACATTCAAAAAGGTCAAAAATTCTGGGAAATTCCACTTCCCTTTTAAAAAATTTTTAAAAATTTGATAAAAGAAGCAGAGAAAACCCACAAATTTTAAAATAAAACCCAAAAGGGTTTTTTTTTTAACAGAAAAAATGGGGTTTATCTTTCTTGATGAAACCTTTTTAAAATTTTTTTAAAAAAAAAGGCTATTCTATGATAAACCCTTAAGGCTTTTAAGGGGGGTTTAAAACAAAACAAAAAAATAAAAACATCAGGGCCCTTGGGGTTTGGGGGGAACTTTTTTTCTAAATGGGGCCTCTTTGGGCAATTCATTTTTTACTGAAAATTTGTTTGTTTTTTTTAAATCAAAATTCCTTTTTCTTTTTTTAAAACCCGTTTTTTAAAAAAGGGAAAAAAAAAACCCTCTTTTTTCCTGGCAACAAGTGAATTTGGGGTTTTTATTTTTAAAATTTTTTTTTGTGTGTATATGTGTGTTAAAATTTTATGTCGGGTTCAATTTAAATGTTGAAAATTAGTTATTTTTGGGGGTTTGTGGTGTGTGTGTGTGTGTGTGTTTTGGTGTGGTGTTTTGTGTTTGGGGGTGGTGTGTTTTTTGGTGTGTGTTTTTTTAATTGTGATTTTTAGATTTGTGGGGTGTTTTGGGTTGGGGGGTTTTTGGCCCTTTTGGGGCCTTTTGTTTTGTTTTGTGTGGGTGTGTGGGGTTTTTGTGTGTGTGTGTGTTGTATTTTTTATTTTTGTGGCAAATTTCCTGGGCAAAATTGCATGTGTAAAATTTTCCCAACAGTTTTATTCCCTTTTTAAACCAATTTTTTCTTTCTTTCATCAAGCATCGGGGGAAAAAGGAAAACCGGACCAAAAAAAAAAAATAAATTAAATATATAAAAAATTAAGATTTTGGGGGCAAAATGGCCTATTTTTTCCCTTTATTTTAAAAACCCTTTTTTTTTTTACCACAATTTAAAATTTCACTAAAAACATAAAAAAAAAACCTTATCCCCCCTTCCGGATTGTTAAAATACTAAATGCCCCCTTTTTTCTGATTTCCATCGGGTCTAAAGATACTTTTCAACTGGGGCTTAAAAATCTTTAAACCTGAAAAATTAAAAACAAAAAAAAGTCCCCCCTTCCCCCCCCCTTTCTGGTTTTTGTATTTTTTTGAAAAAAAAAAAAAAACCCACCAACAAAACCCCCAAATTCCCAAAAATGAGTTTTTTTGCAATGTTTTTCCCGCACGGGAAAAATTTTACATAGCCCGCAGAAGAATTTTATTGTCTTTTGTTTCTTTGGGCTGGAACATTAAAAATTTTCGCAACACTTTTTCTCAAAACTTTTTTGAATCTTTTTTTTTTGTTTGATGATTTTTGTGCTTTTTCCCCATTTTTTAAAACACCTCTGGGGGGTTAAACCCCAAAATTGGGGGCCGGGTTACTTTTGCTCATTTAAATTCCCCAAACCTGGGTTTTTCCATTGTAAAACTGAAACACTGCACATTAAATTTTGAAAGATTTTTTGTCTGTATGACGGGTTTTTTAAATCCCCCTCGCCTTTTTAAGGCACCTTTATTTCCGACTTCGGGAAGATATTTTTTTTTTTCTTTTTTTAAAGGGAAAGGCAGGTTTTTTTAAAACTAAGAATTTTGTCATGACTAAAGAAAATTTTCTCAACACAAACATTTTTAACAGCATTATGGGTTTGTAGGGGGCCAATTTTTAAAAGGGTTTAAAAAAAAAGGGAAGGGTAAAGGTTTTTTCCCAAAAAACCTGTGTGGCCCCTAGGGGGGAAAACCCAAGGCGGTTCAGAGCCCTTTTCATTTTTCTTTTAGGGGACCGGGCATCTTGAGGGCGGGGAAACCCCCATCTCCCCCTTCCCTCATTTGTTTTTCCCTTTTCCTTTAAACCCTAAAGAGGCAGGTACCCATTTAAAGGCGGGGGGTGAACTGTACTTTTACCCCAAAGGTTTTGTGAAAAACGGCCCCCCTTTCCAACGGGGTAACCATGTCGCATTTTGTTTTACTGGAAAAGGGGGAAACCCAAGCCCTTTTTGCCCACGGGAGCTTTTCCCATCCCACACTGAGGCCCAATTTAAAGGATGACAAAAAATCGGAAAAAAAGCCTTTGGCCTGGGCCACAAATTCCAATTTTACTACCAGATTTTTTTTTAGCTTTCCCGGAAGCGATATACCAAGGGAAAATCTCCCTTTCAAAAAAAAATTATGGAAAAAAATTTTAAAAATTAAAAATATTTATTACACAAAATTTTGGGAAAAAAAAAATTTTCCCCAAGGTCTTTTAACCGTAAAATTTCGGGCAATGATTTTCAATACAAAACATTTGGGAAATTTTTTGGTTTGTTCGTTATTTTGCTCTCTCCCCCAAAAAAAACCAAAAATGGGGTTTGAGGGGCTTTTTTTGGGTTTAAAGGTTTTTTCCTTTTAACTTTCATTTTCTTTCCAATTTTCACCTAAACACTCATTTTCACTCACTGACCACCATCCCCACACTCACACCCCAACACTCCCCTTTGCATGCAAAAAAACACAATCTCTCTTTCCCCCCCCACAATAAAAAACCCTGGGTTGCCCTCGTTTTTTCCTCCCACCCACCCCCCTTTTTTCCCCTTTTCCCCTGACCCACCCTTTCTTTTTTCATGTACAAACACACCAAAACACACAAAACCACACACAAACCCCCACACAACAAACACTCTAAAACCAACACCACACACACACCCACACACCAAAACCACAAACACACAAACACACACAACAAAACAACAAACAACACAAAAAAACACAACCACACACCCCAAAACACACAACTCCACAACATTTTCCCATACACCCCACACCCCCCCCCCCACCCCCCCAAAATTTCCGTTCTTTCCCGAAAACGGGTTAACATCATTTCCCGGGAAGTTTGCGGGTTTCAAGCAAAACCTCCCCTTCGTTTAGGCGAATGTTGGGGATTCCGTTTTTTCAAGGGGGAAAAAATTTTTGGAAACCGGCCCTCCGGGCAAAAGCCGCCCCTTCCATAACTTCCTTTTGGAAAAAAAACCCAAACCAAAAATCTTTTCCCTTTTATATTTATTTTATTTTTTTAAAACTTTTATTTTTTATATAATTTTAAAAAATTTTTTTTTATTGTCGTTTTTTTTTTTCTTTCCCTTTTTATACCCGGGATTAATGGAAAAAAGCACTTATGTGTTTTTTTTTCCCAAAATCCAGGTCCCCGGAATCCCACCCCCAGTTTTTGTATTGTACTGAAACTTTTTATACATATAGAATTTTCCCCCAAAGTGGATTGGGGGGAAAACCCTAAATGGGGGGGTGGGGGGAGGGGGGGGGGAAATTGGTCACTTTAAGAAAAAATTTCCCCTTTAAAAACCTTGGAGCTTTGCCAAGGAAACTTGAAAATTTGGTATTTTTTAGTTTTTTGGGGCATTGTTTTGTATTGTTTTGGTTTTGAAATTTTTATTGTTTTGTTTTTTTATTGTTTTGTGTTTTATTTTTAAAAACCCCACTTTCGTCCGAGAGTTTTCCCCTTTTTCTGAGCGGGCTCTTTTTTATAAGGGCGTTTTCCCCCATAAGAAAACCGCCCCCCTTAAAGGGTTTGGGTTTTTTTGTTTGTTATTTCCATTTCCCTAGATATCGGAGTGGGCTTTTTTTTTACTTTCCCTTTACTCCCCTTAAAAAATTTTTTTTAAAAAAAAAAACCCAAAAACCCTTTCTCTTTTTTGGGGCCATTGGGTTCTTTTTGGGGCCCGAAAAAACTTTTTCCCAAAGTCGGAATGTGGCTTTTTGGGGGGGGCAAAAAAAAAACAGACCACTTTTACATAAAAAATTTTAAAACCCTTTTGGAGCATGTCAGAGCTGGGACCCAAAAGGAAACCCCCCCCCCCTCCCCCCCCCCAACCCAAACCCTCATGTGTAAAAGGTTTTGTCTGCCCCTAGATCTTTTCTCTTTTTTTGGGTTAGAAAACAGAAAGTTACTAAACCACAAGCCCCCCCCCCCGGTTTTTGGGCTTTAGGGGGGTAACTATTAAACCCCCGGCAAACCCCGGCGGGGGGACTAAGGGGGTTTTTTTAACTTTAACCTCAATGGGGGAAAACCCGGGTTTTCAACGCCATACACAAAATTTCCTCCCCATCTCTAGCTGGGGAAACGGAAAAAAAAAAAACAAGGAAAAGTAAACCAATCCCCCTTTGTACCGGAAGCAAAAACGTGGTGAAAGGGCCTTTCTGCGCCCTTTACTTAAAGGGACTTTTACGGGATTTGGGGCATTTTTGGAGGCGGGGCCCTTTTCCCCATGCCCCCCCCTGTCACAGGCCCCCGGAGAAGACGGGGGAGACCAATCGGGAAAGGGAGGGGAAGGGGAAGGAAGGAAGGGAAAGGGAAGGAAGGGAAAAGGGGAATTTGGGGGATGAATGAATGAATGAAAAAAAAGGGAAGGAAGGAAGGAAGGGTTGGGGGGAAGGGAATCATAAATAAATTTAAAAGATGAAAAAATTTTTTAATGATTTTTCTGACTGATGACTGGCTAAACTGATGCTGCT
>JASPKP010005702.1:0-2500 GCA_030674155.1 Stramonita haemastoma | reverse complement strand
CCCCTCTTTATGAGAATGTCACAGGCCTGTTAAGATAGATATATAATGCAATTCTGTGCTAGGAATTCCCTCTGTCTCTCTCTCTGTCTCTGTCTCTGTCTCTGTCTCTCTCTCTCTCTCTCTCTCTCTTCTCTCTCTCTCTCTCTCTCTCTCTCTCTCTCTCTCTCTGTTTCTGCCTATTTCCTTTCTTTCCTGTAACCTCCATCTTGTCGATTTATTGCCCTCTCGGTCAATTCTCCTGCCATTTTTTCCAGAAAGTCTTTAAATAACAATTCGCTCCCAGGCTGAAGTCAGATGTGCTGGGCCCGACTTGTCAAGCAATTAAAAGCAGTGGAACGTATTTTTGCTTATATGACAGGCACTAGTAGATGTTCTTTGAGTGTTCAACGGAAAAGAAGAAACAGTTCTCATCCTTTTTCCTCTTTGAATGCTTGTTAAGTAAAATGTCACTGTTCTGCCTATTTTATCAGTGCTCCTGGACTTCCTCTATTAAAAGTTATTCTTTATATCTTTCAGTTTTAGGAAATATATTTCTTTTGTTTATTACATTTGTGTCCCCTCCTTCCTTCTGTTGTTCCCTCCCTTCTTGCTCTATATTTGTCTGTAAGGTAGTTTGATGTTTGATTCCATAATGTCAAAGCATAAACTTTAATGTTTCTTGAAAATAAAATTTGATGAAAAAAAAAGTAAGGAGATCTAGTCCCAAGCAAAACACTATTCCCGCAATACCTATGCAGCTTGTGTCAAGAGCAAAGGTCTATTCTGCTCAGCAAGTAAAAACACTGACAAAATACAGTGTAATTTAAGAAAAAGAAAAGAAAAGCATTTTGCAAGACCAGTGTTGAAAAGCACAGTAGTACACTAAACAAGGTCTGCCATTTTACAGCGCGAAGATTAACATTGCTTGTCATGGAAAAGCACAGCATGATAAAGCAAAACATAAATCAGTACACTACAGAATAACACAAGTACAGAGCAGTCTTCTAGCAGCACTCATAGCAGTGCAGCATTACACTTCCCAGCACAACTCATCATTAAACAGACTGACAATCAACTGTCCACAAAAAATCCCCTCCAACGTAAACAAGTCTACTTTTTTCTTCCCTTTCTTCTTTTTTTTTTCAGGGTAATTTCCTCACGCATTCTCAATTCCTTCTTGCGCAACAACAACCGCAACTGTTTCGTCAACCCAGACTACAGGCAGAAGATGCTGGCCCTTTCAGTAGCAGACTTCTAGCCCAAGCAATCCATTGAACGCTGTGGCGTCACCAGTCCATTAGTTGTGGCATCAGTGGGAAGAGGGAAAGGAGTGGGGGAAGGGGGGGGAGGAGTGGAGGAGGTGAGGGAAAAGAAGGTGTAGTTTTTCAGGGCCATGTCAACGGGCACAGTCAGTCAGTCAGTGTAGTACTGCCCTGGGCAATTGTCTACGTTTATGTTTCGGGTCCTGCAATGTTCATTGCCCTGACAGCAGGGGGACGGCTGATGGAGAGGGCTGTCATCTCCTGATTGATATTATGGGGTATTGTTTACCTCAGTCCTCATTCAGCATCCTTATCTTCTCATGCTGGTTGGATAACCTTCATTCCTTTTCTTCTTGTTCTTGTTCTTGTTCTTGTTTTTCTTCTTCTGTGTCTGTCTTCCAGTCTCTCCCCTCCACTTTCTCTTCTTCCTGCAGTCTTTGCATCTTTCCCCTTTAGAGGTTGGCTTTAGACTCTACACTCCATTCATTGTAACTGGTAGGTCAGCAGACTAACTCAAATTCCTTCTTTCTGTTGAAAACATTTTTTTTTATATATTCATCTATTCTTTTATATCGAGGATAATGGAATACACACCCATGCGCTTTTTTTTTTACATCCAGTCCCCGTGTGTATGCACTTTTGTAAATCTTATCGTCTGTTGAAGACTTTTGCCAACAAGTAAAACCTGTTCCACCATTTCTTTTGGAAGAGTGGGTCATTTCTGTTGATAGGAACCATTGGAAGAGTAGGTCGCTTGCGTTTATGGGAACGAGAGGACATAATAATAAACAAAATTGCATGCACGGGAAGACTGGATATAAAACCGCACACGAGTGCTTATTTCATTATCCTTGAAATAAAAGATTGAAATGAAATAAAAGTAAAAGAATGAAATAAACACGCATGCGCACACGGACTAATGACATAAAACAAACAAATAAACAAAAAAAGCAGCTAAAGCTAGATTCAAACATGCTCTGAATTTCTATTCATTACAACCGGAAGGGAAAGGACAGAGGCAAAAATATGAATCTGGGAGAACGAGTTTTTGATTAATGAAATATTTTTATATATATAATTCGAACAAAAACAAATACATGAAATGAAATGCGACAATCGCCAGCTCACGCGAGCTAGTAGGGATTATAGACAAAAAAGATGTTTGTAGGGTATACCAAAAAAATACAGCAAATAAACTAGCAAACTCGGGAATCCAAAGCAAAACAACAAAGAAAGCTTATGATTTATCTGTTTTTTTT
>JASPKP010005701.1:0-15424 GCA_030674155.1 Stramonita haemastoma | reverse complement strand
CCCCCCCCCCAAGTCCTTCGGTTTTAGAAACAATCCAAGGTTGTGTTGGCAAACACACACAGATATTGCATACACGTTTAAAACCCATTCCACCTCTCTGAAAAAAGAGGCTGTTTGTATGCTGCTGGTAGGAATGGATGACAAAATTTGTAAGATGCTTGCACTTGGTGTTGTGTGTAGATATCATTCCCTGAAGTTGGAATACAGCTGTTTTTAAATGGTGGGGGGAGGGGGGTAAACAGTCGCGTACGTAAAAGTATACAAATGGTAAACCTCTGAGCTTTGAAAATAAAAGTATTCCAAATATCCTATATAGTTACACTAAAAAAAATCAACAGTGGTTCATACAGTAATAAATGTAGTTTCATCTGAGGAAGAAAATGAGGTTTCGCATGGAATAACTGGTGCACTAAAGACCTGAAAACATAAAAAATGTTGATATTGAGGTGGGAGCATTAGGGACTAGAAAAGGAGTGAAGGGGATGGGAGAAGGAAGAGGTTGGAAGGGGGGGAGGGGGACAGGAGGGGAGAGTGAAGAAATTCTATAAAAAGGGAGGGTGGGGGGGAGGGTGTAAGCCAGGAGGTGGCTGTTGTGCTACAATCATTACTGGTTGACATGTGTTTTACACATGTTCTATTCCATGTGATGTGTTTTTTACATGTTCTATTCAGTGTGTTCCAGTGTGGTGTGGGTGGAGATTGCTGAGTTCTTTGGATGACGGCAGTTGGGACTCGGGGTAAGTAAGTGATCTGTGTGTGTGTCCATTTATTTATTTATTTATTCATTTATTATTTTAATTTGAGAACAAACTTTTTTTTTCATAAATCTTTAGACAGCCACCTTCAAAACACACACACACACACACACACACACACAAACACCCCACACACACACCACACACACAACTATACAAATATAAACTATAAAAGAGCAAACTGGTTAATGTTCACAACACTCTTCAAAATCTAGGGGACAGCCGATACAAGTGGAAAATGATATTGACACGCTGTATAGTTCCCTTTTGTGCTTCTCTCTTAGAAGTAGCCTCTCAATCAATGCCTAAAGTAAACACAAGTAGTAGGAAAAACTGCAATAATTTAGGCAATGTGTGGTGGACTGAAGAGTGTGATAAAGCAGATAATCAGAAAAAAAAGAATGTTCAAGCAGTATATTCGTGAAAAATCAGTTGCTAATCACAAGGCCATAAAGTATGCCAACATAGGATGTAACCGAGTTATAGAAAAGCTAAAAAATCTTACTGGACAACAGTTTGTAAATCAAATATTGTAAATCATAATGATACTAAAAGAATATGGAGACAATTAAAGGTTATGCGAGATGGAATAAAACTTTCAGATTATCCCATTTTGTATACAAAACAATAAATTTCCATCATTAAAAGAAAAAGCTGAAGCCTTTGCTGATTCCTTTTCTAAAATAAGTAGACTGGAGGGCCTTTCTCAAAGACAGAGGGACTTAAGAGAACAGGGAGAAGAAAATTGGATAGTTATAAAAACCCTGTTTCTGATAATAACCATTTTCTGAATGTTCCATTAACTCTTCAAGAAATGAAGGACGTTATATCATCTTTATCATCCAAACACACATCAGTCGGCCTCGATGCTGTCTCAAATGAAATGATTAAACATTTGCCAGACCAATGGGTAAACATCCTTCTGAATATATTTAATAAGTGTTGGGAGAGTGGCATTTTGCTGAAAGTCTGGAAACAGTCAATTATTGTTCCCAATTCTCAAAAACAGTAAGCCAAACACCAGTATAAATAGTTACAGGCCTATAGCACTTACATTCGTGTCTGTAAACTGCTAGAAAAAATTGTCTTGAACAGACTTGTTTATTATTGTGAAAAGAATAACAATTATTCCTGTTAATCAAGCCGGCTTCAGAAAAAGGAAGGTCATCGGTCAATCATCTTGTAAATTTGACCATGCAAATTATCAGTTTGCCAGGTGAAAATATCTTTTGGCAACATTTTTTTGATTACCAAAGCCTACGATTAAGTATGGCATTCACAATTACTGTTTAAACTTTAAAACTGTTGGATTATCGGGGCACATTAACTTTATTAAAGATTTTCTGGGAAAAGAACAATCAGGACCAGAATAGGGACTACATATTCATCTACAAAGTCTCTTCAAATGGGGCATTCCACAGGGGTCAGTTATTGCTCCTCTATTATTCAACATCTTAATGCGTGACTTGCCAGACACATTATCTAAGCATGTAGAATTGCCCAATATGCTGATGATATTTGTATGCGGATGAATGTAACAATGAAAAAGAGTAGTCCTTACAAGATCCTTGAATACATTAAAAAGTTGTATCAAAACGAACTTAATATATTGAACTATATGAAAGAAAATGGTTTACTTCTATCGACTGATAAAACACACATGGTTCTTTTTAATAATGGATCAAATCCAACACTATTGCCTAGCTTTCGAATAGATAATGGAATTTTAGAATACAAGCAAACAGCCAAATTTCTTGGAGTATTTCTTACAACAAAATTGACACGGAACTATCACATTGAGTACATTCTAAATAAAGCAAGGAAAACTTTAAATATTCTGAAAGTTATTAGCAGACAGTCATGGGGTCAGGATATTCTTACTTTACTGCACCTTTCAACATCTTTAATTCGCTCAAAATTGATGTATGCCCGAGAAGTATTTTTCAATGCTCCAAAATATCTGTTAAAAAAACTTCAAAGTATAGACTGTAGAGCATACAAACTGGCTCTAGGTCTCCCAGTCCATGCCTCCTGTATAAAAGCATATAGTGCATCTGGAATTCTACCACTGGAAATCCACGGAAGGATTGCTTGTTGTAAATTTGTCCTAAGAAGTCAAACTGTTAAAAATAATTTGCAATCTGCAATAAATCTTAAATCTGACAGATTTTCCAAAGAGAGCAAGATTGATATTCTCTAATACCACATTGGGTACATATACATCTCAAACATTTATAAATGCCGGATTCAATCCAAATACAAATATTGCTAAAAGAGATGAAGTATCCCCCACTCCAACCTGGGAACTCAAAAGAGCAGTTTGATATAAATTATATTGACTTATTAAAGAATTGTAATATAAATCTAGTATCTTCTCAAGCAAAAATTCATTTGGAAGAACATTATTCAAACCATTTAAAAGTTTTCACTGATGGCTCAGTCTTAAACAATAATGCCGGTGCTGCATACATTATACCAGAGCTGAAATCGGAAAAATCATTTCATCTTGGGGAGAATATTTCAATTTTTACAGCAGAACTCATAGCAATATTAATGGCACTCAATTTCTTAATCGATTTCCCAAGAGCTGTTTTCCGCATACTATTTTGTGTTGATTCAAAATCAGTAATTCAAGCCATCAGCTCTATGTAAACAAAAGTTAGATCAGAACTTGTTTTTGAGATTTGTCATTTAATTCATCTCCTCACCTTAAAAGGTTCAAATATAACTTTTTGTTGGATTCCATCTCACTCTGGCATATATTACAATGAAAAAGTTGATCTTTTATCAAAAAATGGGCAAAACAATTGATAGATGTGGAAAATTTGACTCTTCATTTGTCAGTACAAGAATGTTGTCAGATCGTGGAAAAAAACACAACAAAAGCTATTCCAATATGAAAAAAGAAACTTGGTTATCTAGATGTATATGAAGGGATGGTAAAATTTGAGTCTTTTGTTAAAAAAAAAAGAAACAAATTTTTATTGTATAAAGAAATTGTTTCTCTGGCTTGCAGATGGGAAATGAACTGTTTTTAAAACAAAATATGTTAGACATGTCTCTTGCATATGTGGACATAGTATAACTGTTGATCATATATTGATATGCAGCATGCTGAAAAGTTATATTCCTGTTCTTACCTCATCATCCTCATCAGTGATTTTCAATGATCCACTACTGAAGTATACATTTTTCAAATCATTACTGCACTGTCCTATTGGTTCTTTATTATGATTATCATCGACTTAGAAGACATTTCCCTCTGTTGATTAGATTTTTCTCTTGTTGGTTACGGTTATAAATAGTTTTATTGTTCATGCGCTAGGTTCTGTTTAGAATTTGGAATTTTTACTATTCTGTACTCAAGAATTATTTACATTTGTATTATTTATTTATTTATTTATTTATTTATTTTACTGTTCTGTGTAGATTTAGTGAATTAACCCCTCCCTAGTTCAAAAACTCCTCCTTCTATCCCGCTCTCCTCTCCCCCCTCCACCCCCCTCCACACACAAACACACTTTTTTTTTTTTTTAATGTCTAATATCACATTTCGTGAAAAGACGTAAAATGAATCGAACACACACACACACACACACAGACACACACATGCATGAAGCCATCACTGAGGTCTGGTCATGTGCTGCTGGATCTCTCTCTTTCTCTCTTCATCCCCCCCCCCCCCACCCCCCCTCTCCCAAGTTCCCCTCACTTCAAATTTCCACCAACTGTCATGATTGCTAAAAAGTGACAATCTATGAATAACATAAGATATAAAATCATGTAATAACTTAAAAGACATAAAATGACCAGGACAGTCTTCCAGTACTGTACATTATGAAAATAGTGATTTTGTCTTTAAGAAAACATACATCCAGAAGGGGAAAAAATTCTGGGGTAAAATACCCAGAGAAGTCACCCTGGTGTCAAATATACATCTTGCTCCCTCCAGCTCTCTCTCTCTCTCTCTCTCTCTCTCTCTCTCTCTCTCTCTCTCTCTCTCTCTCTCTCTCTCTCTCTCTCTCTCTCTCTCCCCCTTCGGATGAGACTTTAAACCGAGGCCCCGTGTGCGAACGCACGCAGAACATCTTGCGCACACGTTAAATCCTGTTCCGCTTTTCGTAAGAGTAGGCCATCGTGTGCCGGTGGGAACAGATGACATTTACAAAACTGCATACACACGGGGACTGGATGTAAAAAAGCACAAGAGTGCTTATCCCATTATCCTCGATATAAAAGAATAAATCAATCAATCAATCAATCAATCAATCAATCAATCAATCAATCAATCAATCAATCTCTCCCCTTCCCCTCCCCCCCCCCCCTCTTCAATACCCCCTCCCTCTCCCTTACCACACGCCTCCAGCCACCTGTCATAATTGCTTTAAAAGATTTCAAATTTTATAAATACAAATATCAAGAACAGTTTAAGAAAATAAACTGTTATTGTCAAACTATTAATAAAAGCACATGGAAGACCAAGACAAGTCTTCTAGTAAAATGCAGTATAAAAATTGTGATGATTTTCTAAAGCACATATTCAGGAATAATGATATTAATACAATGTAATTTCTAGAGCACTGAATGAGTGAATCTTGCAAAGCAAACTAATTAAAGCACTAGCAGTTGAATCATTCAAACACATGTGACTACACAATAAATTGATATATTTCAAATTTAGACACTCGAAAATGCACACGCACATACAAAATTAAACATTCTTTTATCTAAAAAAAACAACAAACAATTAAATAATTTTAAAAAAACATATCTAGGAGTAAAATATTTTCCTGGTAAAACACAGTTCTGTCAAACTGTCTAGCTGTCAAATATACCTCATTATCCCTCCCATTTCTTGATCTCCTCTCCCTCCATTCCTTCTGTCTCTCTCTCTCTCACCCCTCCCATTCTCTCCCCTCTCCCTCACTCTCCATCCCCTCCTGTCTCTCTCTGTCTCTGTCTGTCTGTCTGTCTGTCTGTCTCTCTCTCTATATATATATAATACATAATTATATATATTCAAGATTTGGTGTCATTCAATGATTTTGCAGAAAAAAATGTTCAGGATGCAGCCTTAGTTCTTTTGCTTGTGAGTGCGTGCGTGTGGTATTGCATTGTATAGCACTAGCAGTCACAGCAGATTTCTCCGTTAAATATGTGGGCAGCTTTCTCCAGGAAGAGCACATCACCACAATAGCAGTGCCACCTATGGTGTTTTTTTTTTCTTTTCTTTCTCTCTGCGGATATAGGTGTCCCTGAGAGAGTGGATTTTTTCTACATTTTTTTGCCAGGGACAATTCTCTTGTTGCTGTAGATTTTGAAATGTGTGCTAAATAGCAAATTGCACATGGGGTCTTGGTTTGTTAACTCATCCAGAGAACTAGCAACCACACCATCACTCAAGGTGAAGTGGATGGGGGGAAGTTTAGATCCACATGGGGATTGAACACTTGATTTCTTGCTGTTAAGACGGATGTGTTACCCCAAGATAACTGATACATGGTGTGTGTGTGTGTGTGTGTGTGTGTGTGTGTGTGTGTGTGTGTGTGTGTGTGTGTGTGTGTGTTTTGGGAGAGGGGGAGGGGTAGATGCAGATATTGTTAAAGACAATGCTTTTATGTTAATTTTTTTATGTTTCCAGGGCTGATGCACCAGGACAGACAAGACATCAGAGCTGTTTTGGAGCGCCATATCCAGCCATGTGTAGGTGTGAATGCATGTGTTTCTATGTGGGGGATGGGATACCCTAGTGGTCAGAACATTGTGCTGGCAATCTGACAACCCGAGTTTGATTCCCATTGGAGGGGGTTTTTACCCTGGAATGAACATCAGTGCTGACTCCACTCTCCCCAAAAGTCCTTCGGATGAGACTATAAACCATGGCCCCATGTGCGAACGCACGCAGAGCATCTTGCACAAATGTTGAATCCTGTTCCGCTTTTCGTAAGAGTAGGCCATTGTGTGCCAGTGGGAACAGATATTTACAAAACTGCATATATATGTGGACCGGATGTAAAAAAGCACATGAGTGCTTATTCCATTATCCTGGATATAAAAGAATAAATAAATAAATGAAATACAGTTGCTTTTGACACCTAGCTGACAGATGCTGTGGCTGAGGGGTTAGGAACCTTAAACTTCAGTTCTCAGTCTCCATGAAGTAGAGAGTTTGAATCTTGGCAGCGCGTCTGGTTTTCTTTTTGATATCTTGTCTCTGACCGTTTGACTAATCATCATAAAACTGTTCAGTTTTCGTGTCAGTGTTGACGGATGTTGGTGCATAGGCCTGAATGATGTTGAGAACAAGATGTCTGGTGTTAAGCTTCAGAGAGAGGATACAAATCACTAATTGTACTAAAGGTTTTCATTGCTGCAGCCTGTGCTCTGTCCAGCACAATAGCAACACCTTGGCTCTGAATAGGGATGTACACAAATTTGTGAAAATAATAAAAATTATTTAAAAAAAACAAACAAAAAACCTACACACAAACTTGTGCTAGCCCAAAACACACAAAAAATATACAAGCATGCAAAATATCAGTATCACAGTGTTATCACAACAACGTCAGAATGGAAAGCAAACTGCAGGATAGACAATGTGGAAATGGTTGTGACTGGCATTGTTTGGATTCGTTTTGCAGTTGGCAGTGAAACGGTATTTATTTCAGAACTATTAAACTGCTTAATCAGTTCTCTAATTTCTTCTCATTGTCCATTCACTTCAAGTGATTTAGACAACTGTATAGATTTATTGAAAATAAATGTAAACAATGGGGTAGAGAAGGAATGGTGAAAAATAGGGGTGAAATATTGTCCAAAGGGTTAATACTATTGCAGCTTTCTTACCACTGGCTGAAGAATCATTTCAGTAACTGCCAATATCACATATTGCTGGGAATGACACACAACGCCTTTAATATTATTACCATATTTCTCATTTGTCAACTTTTTTTTTCTTACGTAAACTATTGAGCACTGGGCAATCAAATAATTATATGGTGGACTGAAATAATACTGTAGCAAGCACATGTCACAGTTTTTAATACTTTGTATTTCAAGCCTTTAGATGACGGAGAAAAGGCAATATTCAGTGACGAGGAGCAGACGGACCATGGCTTGAGGGACTTCAAGGTTGAGGCTCTTCACTGATGTCTTGTTCTTTCCCAAAGTGGGGTATAGGTGTGTTGAGCCTGTCCCTATCCCTCCCTCCCTCCCTGCACAGGGGGCATAGTTCACACTGGGTGTGAGGGGTCATCTGTCCCTATCCCTCCCTCCCTCCCTGCACAGGGGGTAGAGTACACACTGGGTGTGAGGGGTCATCTGTCCCTATCCCTCCCTCCCTGCACAGGGGGCATAGTTCACACTGGGTGTGAGGGGTCATCTGTCCCTATCCCTCCCTGTACAGGGGGCAGAGTTCACACTGGGTGTGAGGGGTCATCTGTCCCTATCCCTCCCTGCACAGGGGATAGAGTTCACACTGGGTATGAGGGGGTCATCTGTCCCTATCCCTCCCTCCCTCCCTCCCTGCACAGGGGGCAGAGTACACACTGGGTATGAGGGGTCATCTGTCCCTATCCCTCCCTGCACAGGGGGCAGAGTACACACTGGGTATGAGGGGTCATCTGTCCCTATCCCTCCCTGCACAGGGGGCAGAGTACACACTGGGTATGAGGGGTCATCTGTCCCTATCCCTCCCTGCACAGGGGGCAGAGTACACACTGGGTATGAGGGGTCATCTGTCCCTATCCCTCCTGCACAGGGGGCAGAGTACACACTGGGTGTGAGGGGTCATCTGTCCCACCAGCCATGCCTGGTCTAGGTGGACAAAAATAGCCCAGTGGTCAAGAGTGTTCGACTTCAATCCCATGGGTCATGAAGTTGTGGGTTCGAATCTTGATGGTGTCTGGCGAGGGGGGATTTTTACGATTTCCCGGGTCAATTTCAAGTACACAACTACCAATGTTTTAATTCCCTTCATGTATATACACATGCAGAAGACCGAATATGCACATTAAAAACCCCGTAATTCATGTCAGTGTTCGGTGAGTTACAGAAACACAAACATACCCAGCATGCATCCCTGAAGTTGGAATACAGCTACCTTCAATTGAGAAAAAAACTGTCGCATTTTCAAAATCTCACCATTGGTGAACCTTGGAGCTCTAGCCAAGGAACAACAACAACAACAAAAACCAATGACAAACAAAAAAACCCTGGTCTGCTCTTTTCCAGAAAGCAGACAGGATCGTTATCATGTGTGTGGAACGCTCTGCATGCATTTGTACACAGGACCTTGGGTCAGAAGACTTTCAATTTAGGGCAGTGGAACCAGTGCCAGAGTTAAGAGCAGAGGCAGCTGTGCTGAACTCCCTGTCAACCAAGCTCTTTTGGCACTCACTCTTCTTCAGGATTAATTTCATGGGTGGTTTTTCTGTAATAGTGTTTGTATTGAATTTGGTATGTTTGTCGAGAAGAAAATCAAAAGGGTTTAGATGAAACTGAATGTACTTTCAGTATTTAAAACAAATGCCATGAGATGGCACACAAGAGAAATGAAGGAACTGAAACATTTAAAAATGAATAACTCAGAATCTGTTGGTTGTCAGAATCTGACATCCATGTTTCATACATAACATACAGACAAAATAATTCCCAAACAGCACTTGTATTGTAAAGTTACCGTCATGATTTATTGATTATTAGCTATGGTTCTTTTGCACAGAAATTCTACAGCGAGCATGTTACACATTTCAAACATATTAACAACTTGGTCAGTCACTAAACACAGACAATTTCTGTGCCACAATTGTTAAAACATACCAGTGGTTTTCAATGAAAAGTAGTCATTATTTTCACAGGTCAACAAGGTTTCCATAGCATAAGTTAACACAAAACAAGCACGTGGGCATGAACACCCACAACTCACTCTCTCTGATCATAGATCTCTCTCCTCCATCTCTCCTGGGGGAAATCCATGTTGAGTATGTGATATGGCATTTTGTGTAAAGCTGTCCTATAGCAGGAGACAAAAACACTGCGCCCCCTGCAGCCACGTCTGAACAACGGGTCAGGGGATTCTCTGTTTGCCTCCAGCCTCTACAGACCATCACCTGACAGTGGCGGTGACAGTGACAGCCTGTCAGCTGTGTGACAGCCAGTCAGCTGTGTGACAGCCAGTCAGCTGTGTGACAGCCTGTCAGCTGTGTGACAGCGCGCCTACAGCCTTTTGTCACGCTCTGGTGCAGCAGGTTTCAAGCTTGAGCCGTTATTATTGGTGACGCTCCACCACGAAATGAGTTGCTTTAATAATAATAATACATGGAATTTATATAGTGCTATATCTTGTCAAAACAAATCAAAGTGAAATGAGTCACTTTGCACCTCCCCCACTTTCCTGCTAGAAGCCGTTTAAAGTAGGTGGGGGTCAGGTTGTTGATTTTGATTGATTATAAAACCATAGCCCTTCTTCTACCTGGTACTGAAGTAGCAAGACATAGTATTGCTTCCTTTTGCTTTAAAACCACATTTTAAAACATCCCAAGTCCTCATTCTGACCGCCTTTCATGATGCAAAACTCAAATTTCTCATTTTACCAGTTTCTGCAGACTACCACTTCATATTGTAACAACTTTTCAAACAATTGTCTAATTTTCAATCTGTTTTCTGTATTGAACAGCCTTTTTATTGCAAAGTAACAACATATATAATTAACCACTTAAAACTGACCTCGGGTGCAATATGACTCGTTATCATGATTATGTGGTAAAGTGTCACATTTGAATGCAGAAATTTTTAAAAACCAAAATGCACTCTTGCATGTGCTTGGCCTTTGCTCTACTCTGGGGCTTGCAGTTTGGCTGGAAAGAGAGGGAGGAGCACATAGTTCAGAAAAAAAACGACAACAAAAAACCACCAGTAAATATCATAGAACTATTGAAAGAACAAACATTGATCACACTTGTTTCTTTACATGAAGGCTAGGGCACTAGGTAGGAGCATGTACCTGACACAGTTGCCTTGCTGGACTGGACAGCTCAATAAATACCAGCTGGTGACAGCAAGAACAAAATGTCTTCAAACACTAATCTACATTTTAAAAAAACACATGAAGAATACACAGAAAAAGACCTCATGCACACTACAGTCATTTTATTTTATAACACTTTATGTCACAGCAGATTTTTCTGTGTGAAATTTGGGCTGCTCTCTCTCCCCTGGGAGAGTGCGTCGCCACAAGTGCAGCGCCTTTCCATGATTTTTTTCCCCACAGGGATGGTGTCTAAACAAACACCTGTGTGCATGCTGGTTTTTAAAAAAATAATTTTGTCATCCGCTCCTACCGGCACACGATGGCCTGCTCTTCCGAAAGGTGGAACATGGTTTTAACGTGTGTGCAAGATGTTCTGCGTGCATTCGCACACGGGGGCCTCGGTTTATAGTCTCATCCAAATTACTTTGACATTCAGATTGATTTTTCGTCAAACTAGGAAGAAAGGGTGAGGCTGGGTACAAACCCAGAACCTCACGGTTTACTTGTTGGCAGGTGAACGTCTTAACCATCCTGCCACCTTCCTTCCTAACAATGTCTTTCTGGAAATGCACCAGAACAAGTTGGGTCCCAAGACAAACAGGAAGCATAGAATACCCATCAGTTGGAATTAAAAGCATAGTGTGCAGTAGTTCTCCAATGCAAAAAACATTAGTTTAGACCCCTCATTCCAATTTTCAGTAATACACAGTACAATAAGTACAGTAGCTATCTGTGGCAAAACAAATCCAAAACCTTAGTTAAAAATTTCGAAAAAAAATACAACACAAAACAATAACATTACACGGTGTGTATTACTTCTCTGTGAAAAAAACAACCTCCTCCCCACCCCTGGCTTGGAGTCTCAGTTACAAATTTCCAATGGAAATGATAACGTGATGTGCTCTAGCTCTCCAAGCCAAAACATAGCTGGGAACCAGTCACCACATTTTGCATGGAAACAACACACACAGTGCAGTGGTTCTTCTCGGCCAAACCCTGACCTCAAGGTCAAGGTCCTCTGTCCACACTTCTGTGTCAAACAACACCGCCACGGGTCAGTCGGTCAATCAGTGGCCACAGCATCAGGCCTAGAACTCCCAGTCAAACTTTGTGTCAGTCAGTCATCAGTCGGTCGGTCATCAGTCAGTCAGCCTAGAAGTCCCAGTCAAAGGTGAGGGAGCCAGTGTCTGCGGCCATGTGTGCAGTGAAGTCGAGCGTGTCCCCGGGGCTGAGGGCGTGGCTCTGGGGGGGGAGGTAGACGGCCTGCTGGTGGGGCACACTCCACCCCACCCCCCCCCCATCTCCGGGGCGCGCACAGGGCCCGTGCTGATGACCTGACCCCCGCCAAAGTCGTAGCTGCACCACAGCGCCACGCCGTTCACCTCACCCTCCCTGAAAACAGACAGTGGTTCTGCTGTTGATATCATTGTTACTGTCTGTTTATGTATGTTAACAGTCAGTGCAGTGCTGTTGATAACATTGTTACTGTCTGTTCATGTATGTTAACAGTCAGTGCAGTGCTGTTGATATCATTGTTACTGTCTGTTCATGTATGTTAACAACAGTCAGTGCAGTGCTGCTGATATCATTGTTACTGTCTGTTCACGCATGTCAACACAGTCAGTAGTTGTGCTGCTGATGTCATAGTTACTGTCTGTTCATGTATATCAACAGTCAGTAGTCATGCTGCTAATATCTGATAATCTGAACACAGTAGCTGTGCTGCTGATATAGTTTCTGTCTGTTCATTAATCTGAACACAGCTGTTGCCCCTCTGTCCCTTCTCCATGATATCCTACATACACAGCACTGTGACTCCATCCTCTACTGTCTGTTAATTCTACATACACAGCACTGTGACTCCATCCTCTACTGTCTGTTAATTCTACATACACAGCACTGTGACTCCATCCTCTACTGTCTGTTAATTCTACATACACAGCACTGTGACTCCATCCTCTACTGTCTGTTAATTCTACATACACAGCACTGTGACTCCATCCTCTACTGTCTGTTGATTCTACATACACAGCACTGTGATTCCATCCTCTACTGTTAATTCTACATACACAGTACTACAACTCCATCCTCTACTGTCTGTTAATTCTACATACACAGTACTACAACTCCATCCTCTACTGTCTGTTAAATATTCTCTGTTTCCCCTAACTCCCTGAGAAGTCATTGAGGGTATCCCACTTGACTGTTCATGCAGTGAGAGTGGGGCAGGTCAGGTGTGTAGACCACAGGCAAGAGTGGGGATGTTTGTATCATCCAGCCACAAGACACAGCAGAATGACTCTTCTGCAAAAGATGGCTGAGGTTTTAATATGAAGGCAAGAGATTACACCTGTACAGAATCCCAAGAAACAGCAAGACTGGGAATTGAACCCAGAACCTCACTGTTTACTTGTTAGGCAGGTGAACATCTTAACTATCCTGCCACCTTCCTTCTTATACTTAATTCTAACCATGTGAGAAAATATTTTTACTTTTGGACCATAAAAGAATTATTGAAAAATTGGAATAATAAGCACTGGAGAAGCGCTTTGCATAGGACATCAGCCAATCTCCTACAGGCAGCAAACTGGTTAAACTGGCAATGCACCAATATAACATGCTGTGCATGGTCCACCTTCTCCCTGTCTCTCTTACACAGTTTAATACCTCCCTCTCTCTCTCTCTCTCTCTCTCACCACTGCCTTGCCATAATTCTCCAGGACTCTTGTCTTCTTGCAGATGGCTCCTTTATCTCTCTACACACTGTCTCAATACACACACATACACACACACACACACACAGTCCACACTGTGAGCCAAGCCTTACACTTCACAGGTGAGTTGGTTAGGGAAGGACTGTGTGTTGAAGTCTGAGGGGTGGGTGGAAGCCATGTCGATGGTCAGCACAGAGACAGGCTGGGACAGGGCCACTCCCGGGTACTCCCACAGCGGCTGGGGCTCCTCGTGTTCGTCCACAATGCTGGAGGCGTTCTGCACACCCAGCCAATCCAATCCATTCCACTCCAATCCAACCCAATCCAACACAATCCTACCTAGTGTTTAGACTTACTGGAGGCGTTCTGCACACCCAGCCAATCCAATCCATTCCACTCCAATCCAACACAATCCTACCTAGTGTTTAGACTTACTGGAGGCGTTCTGCACACCCAGCCAATCCAATCCATTCCACTCCAATCCAACACAATCCTACCTAGTGTTTAGACTTGCTGGAGGTGTTCTGCACACCCAGCCAATCCAACCCACTCCTAGTGTTTAGGCCTATGCCAGCCACACAGGCCATACCAGGGCTGTCACCTCGTTAACCCTCTTGCATTTGGATTCTCTGAACACAAACTGCCCCTAGATTTCACATTCTATCACGAAATCAGGTCAGGCACACATGCTCGATCACCTTTTCCTCCTTCTAAGTACATACCAATAGCTATAATTGCTTCCAGACACTCAGCAGGGTTTCTACCTCTGGCCTGATAAGAGATTTGGCATGTGGTAGCAATTAGTGATGGTCACAGCGTGATGGAAATCTACTGTGTAAATCCTGGTAAATCCCGGTTCGGGATTCAGGGGGGGCAATTATTCAATCCCAGCAAATCCCAGTTTGGGACTAAGTGGGTTAATGATCAAAGCTCAGATGAAAACTGTGCACCTCTATACAGACTGAAACAAGATGACAACCAACTGTACTGCTGTTCCTTGCATCAACATCCTGGCCAGCTACAACCATCAACCCAGGATGATCACTAAGTTGAGGGAGCACCACCTCAATGATGCAGAAAATGGGATGAAATCAATGCAATGACAACTCGAAGACAACCATGTTCAATGTTGAAAATAAACAAACCCAAAATGATGGCATGTTAACTCATATCAGACAGAAAATATCCAATTCTCCTGAAAATGTGAAAATGTTGTCTTGTGGAACAGTATGAAACGGGATTTTTACGGAATCTTTTGTGAAATGTTTTGTATTATATTCAATATCTTCTGCTCTTTAGAATCTAATCTAGTCATCATAAAATCTAATCACACTGTCAACATACACTGACAGTCTACACGTATTTCAAAACCAGACGTCACATCACTCAGTGACATCAGTGCTGACTCCACTCTCCCCAAAGTCCTTCGGATGAGACTATAAACCGAGGCCCCATGTGTGAACACATGCAGAACATCTTGCACACGCGTTAAAATCCTGTTCCATTTTTCGTAAGAGTAGGTCATCGTGTGCCGGTGGGAACAGATGACATTTACAAAACTGCATACACACGGGGACTGGATGAAAAAAAGCACAAGAGTGCTTGTCCCATTATCCTCGATATAAAGGAATAAAATAAATTTTTAAAAATAAATAAATAAAATTCAGCAGAGGGAAGCCGGCAGGTGACCTGAATCATGTTGTCAAAGATGTTGAGCATGAAGCCCTGGCATAGACCCACAGGGGCTCGGATCTTCCACAGGTCCTGGAAGTGCACGGCCATGGCGTGGATGGTGAGGCAGCAGGGAGCCACCTTGACATTGGCCGACAGCCAGGGCCGCAGTGACGTCAGCGCGTACCAGAAATGCAGGCTGTCCCAAGGCAGAGAACTCCTCTGAAAGTAGGGCTCCCCCAACACCAAGTCTA
>JASPKP010005700.1:2500-5000 GCA_030674155.1 Stramonita haemastoma | reverse complement strand
ACAAGCACGCACGCACACACGCACACACACACACACACACATACACACATAATGTAATTGATTCCCTCACTTGCTGTGTGTACAAGCAGTATACGTATGTGGCCACCACCAGAGATGTGAGAAAGTTACAGAGACATACTGACTGACTGACGGACTTGTTTACTGACTAGTTGACTGTCAGACTGGTTGACTGACTGGTTGACTGACTGACTGACTGACTGAGACGGATTGGGGAAAATTATATCAAGCCGACAGAGCTAATTTTAACACATTGGGGGGAAAAAGAGACTATAAGCTGTTAGGATGTTTACATTAGGCGACGAGGGGTCCGGGACCTCAGCTTCTCCAGAGGCCAGCATATTGAAGGCGGCGCCCATCTCCTCTCCCTCGCTGCTTTACTGTCTGTCCCTGACCCTAAAGAGGGCAGGCACCCATTTACAGCTGGGTGAACTGGGGGACTGTACTGAAGCCAAGGCCTGCAATCGGTCACCCATTCAACTGGTAACCACGCTCAATGCTGCTTAGCCTTAGCTTGGGGAAAGCGAGTGCTCTGACCTCTGAGCTATCCGGTCCCCAAAGACTGGAGAGACAGACCAAAGTGGAGCCGAAGATAGTGTATGTCAAGTAAAGTCAACTTTTTATTTCCGTGGTAACAATGCATTTTGCTTTTTTAGATCATGAAGCCATCTGTCCAAGAACAAAAACAAATCCACCAATTGTTTATCTATTTATCAATTGATTGATTGATTGATTCTTTCATATCGAGGATAATGGAATAAGCATTCGTGTGGGGTTTTTTTTCACATCGATCTCTGATGTGTATGCGGCTTTATCCATTTTGTAATAATTTCTTTCATTTAACTACAATATAATAGCAACAAGCAATGATTACAGTTTTGTTTTTTTAAAACGTGGCTTCTGTGTGTGTGTGTGTGTGTGCGCGTGCGCTTGTGTACATGCATGCGTGCGTGCGTGTTTGCATGCGTGTGTGCGTGCACGTTTACGCATATACACACATCAACTATGTACGTGGCGAGGGGTGGGGTGTGGAAGTGGAACAAAGGGACTAGAAGAGGGAAGAAGGGTCTGTGTTTTAGTCATTGTCAAAGAATGTATGCACATACATTATTAAATTGGGAGCTTTCTCCAACAGGACCCATCATTACTATGCATCAGCCTGTGTACAGAGAAATACGTCTTTTCAACAACCCTCTTGACGTCTCCTTCTCTCCTCCCCCGCCCCCTCCTCCTCCTCCTTCACTCTCTGAATGTCGGACTGGATTTTTTTTTTGGTTTTGTGTGTTGTTTTTTGGTCTTGGAGTGTTCAAGCAAAAATCAATAAAGCTTCTGACATCCTAGACGTACTTCGTTTTTTGTTGTTGTTTTTTTTTAAATGGCTGTGTGGCTACACAACTTTTTTTTCCTTTTTTTATTTATTTTTTTGGGGGGAGGAGAAGAAGAAGAGAGCAAAGTCCGTGATAACGCACTACCATCACCAACACTGGAGAGTATTTTAATGTGGGGTTTGTTTTTTAATTCTTTTTTCGTATTTTTTAAAGTAAGTTTGTATGATTTTTGCTGAACTGAAAACCAATAGAGACGGTTGGTAAAAGCCCCTAAAGGGAAATGGGCAGACAACAACAGTATCTGACTTCACTGTCACAAGTGTGTGCAGTCTACAGGGC
The DNA here is from genome assembly GCA_030674155.1 of Stramonita haemastoma. Taxonomy (NCBI): domain Eukaryota; kingdom Metazoa; phylum Mollusca; class Gastropoda; order Neogastropoda; family Muricidae; genus Stramonita; species Stramonita haemastoma. The sequence continues at coordinate 3,315 of JASPKP010005700.1, read as the reverse complement.
TACAACCCACAGTTATTGGCAAGTCCTGTACAAACTTGCGGTTTTGTTCTAGTGTTTCTTGCAAAGGAATCTGAATGCATGTTCTCGTGAAAGCCAGATTCCCATCTCCTCCTTTCATACATACATACATGCGTACATACAGACATACATATACACATACATACATACATACATACATACATACATACATACATACATACATACATACATACATACATACATACATACATACATACATACATACATACATACATACATACATACATACATACATACATACATACATAGAGGCAGACAGACAGACAGACATACAGACATACAGACAGACAGACAGACAGACATACAGACATACAGACATACATACATTCATACATACATACATACATACATACATACATACATACATACATACATACATACATACATACATACATACATACATACACATATTATTTAATATATATATATATATATATATATATATATATATATCTGTGTGTGTGCGCGCGCGCGTGCATGTGTGTCTATGCGTGCGTGCATGCATGTGTGTGTGTACATTCTCTCTTTTTCTCTCTCAGCATAGTCCTACAGTCCCCACCCGTAGATGGAGAACAGTTGCCTTCGCATCACACCTGCATTCTGGCTGTGGCACTTAAGTCTTGTGGATACCAGTAAAACATGGAGTCATTACCACTCTATGGATGGCCCAAAATTTTGTGACTATCCTGACAAAGTGTCCCTTGAACGTTGTTAACTGTGAAGTCATCCCGCTATCCCCATTAAAACTAAGAACAATTTGAGCTTATTAATTTACA
>JASPKP010005699.1:7500-15430 GCA_030674155.1 Stramonita haemastoma | reverse complement strand
ATTAATTAAATTAATTCCATCATCGATGAATCACACAGCCTAAAGGCTTGTTGTAAACCATCTTCTGTCACCTTTGGGATGGTCAGAGATTCTTTCTGCCCTCTGACCATAGCCTGATGTGACTTGACATGACTTGACGTGGCGAAATTTGACTTGAAGCGATTGACTTGAGGCGACTTGACTTGTGGCAACTTGACTTGAGGTGACTTGAGATGACTTGACTTGGGGTGGCTTGGTCACCTCGGGACTTCTCCTTGCTTTGCTACGGGTATCACAATTATTCAAAAGGGGGGTTCCTTTGGGGATGGGTAGTTCAGCGCTCAGAGCACTCAGTTTCCCTAAGCTAGGGTTAAGCAGCATCCAGCGTGGTTACTAATTGGATGGGTGACTATCTGCACCCCTTAGCTTCAGTACAGTCCCCTGTTCACTCACACTCACTTCACTCAGTCCCCATGTCCCAAAGGACGTAGGGGGGACATGAGAGAAGACGCAACAGCGATCTTTTTCCATGCTTCACGATCCAGTGTGGCTAGTAGGAGTGTTGTAGGGTTGGGCGGTCCAGTCTTTGATGTTGTCAACCCATGATTTCTTTTGGCGGCCTCTTCTTCTCTTGCCCTCGACTGTTCCTTGCAGGATGGTTTTTGCTAGGGTGTTGTGTCTTGTGGTGTGACCAAACCACATCAGCTTTCTCCTCATTTATGGTGGAGAGCAAAGGCTCTTGGGGGCCCACACGCTTTTTGATTTCTTCTTTCACATAGTTTATTGGTCTTGTGTTTTTTGTATGATATTTTGAGAAGTCTTCTGTGGCACTTGTTCTCGAATGCTTGGATTCTCCTCTCTAACTCTGCTGTCAGAGTCCATGATTCACAGCTGTAAATGGGTACCTGCCCTGTTTAAGGTCAGGGGGTAAAGCAGCAAGGAAGAGGAGATGGGGGGCCGTCCTCAATATGCTGGCCCCCAGAGAAGCTGAGGTCTCTAAATGCCTCGCTCCCCTGGGACTCACATAGGTTATGGGACACCTTTACTTGTATTTTAAAGAGCTTTTTATATAACGCAGTAAAAAGACACTGGCCGAACATAGAAGTTTTGTATGGCGCTAAACATTTCGGATCCAATCAGCTATCGTTCAAACCTTTCTTCATTAAGTCAATGGTCCGATTTCATGTAAAGTCTTCCTGCCGTGCCAATCAAATTCCGCCACAGTTAATGAAAGCTAGCTGACATGACCAATCACTTGTCACACTGTGACATGACCTCTGACTCATTTCCTGCATTGGCCATAACTCAGAAAGGTGAACAAAGAAAAACACTGGAGGCATATGTCATCATTCACAGATCAGAGAATTGATGAGATGTTCTGTCCTTGTGGAAGATGGACTACTGTTTATGGAGCATCGTCATTCCAATATTCAAGGGATTAACAGATCAGCTGTCTTCTTCTCCATTTTCCCCCTCCTGAATATTCTGATGAAGATTTCAGGTGGTTTTGTTTTTAACTATGTAAGTAAGTAAGTAAGTAAGTAAGTAAGTAAGTAAGTAAGTAAGTAAGTAAGTAAGTAAGTGACTAACTAACTAACTATCTCTTCTTTTTTTGCTGGGGGGTGAAATCAATATAGATCTAACGTTATTGTTGAAATGAGTGTACTTTTTCCTTCGTTTCATTTTCTTTTTCCTCCATAAGCTATAATCCATGATGGGAAGTAGAGCAGATTTAATATGTTTTTTAATATAAGAAACTACAAGAATACTCCTTCATCACCTGTTGACCTGTTTGAGGCATCAGTTGTGGTGGTAGTGACTGATATATGCCATGCCTTATCAGCTGTCCCCATCCCCTTCTGTCCTCAGTCCTTCTGTAGATGTCATCTTTCCACAACTCCCTCCACCAAGCTAATACTCCTAATTGCCATAAATGTTAACGCAAACAAAAACTTTGTTAAGTTAAGAATATGGAGAAATGTTGTTTAAAAAGTCTGCTTAAATCGTTTCATGTTATCTGTTTACATAAAACAAATCACAGAAAATTATATCAGTTGTTACACCAGTCCAATCTTGTTGCTTATAGCCCCGCCGACAACACAGGCCATATTGGTGCTGTCATCCTGTAAAATTTTAAATATCAGATAAAAAATATCTATATACACATTGAAACAGGCTATAAAATCAAGTCTGCTATCCTTCCTTGTATCAACGCCCTAGCCAACCATAAGGGTCAATCCATGTTGTGGGGAAAAAAAACTACACCAACCACACATAACATGAAATAAAATCCCAAACCACATTCCTTAAAACAATTTTGTTCTATGACACCTTTACTTTTATAAAACAAAAAAATCCTGATTATCTAAGGAAATTTAAAAATGTTGTCCGGTGCAACATAACAAAAAAGGGAATCTTCAGTAATATTGTCAGAAGTATAAAGACGAATTCATACCTGTTTTTTTAAAAAAAAGATGAGGGGGGTGGGGGAGTAGAATTTGTCTGAACCCCCATTAACTTAAAGCACCAGCTAAAAGAAGTCATTTCATTAGCTAACTGCAAGAAAAACGATTTCATTGGCTGATGGGTAGGCTATGGGAAAAGTCATCAGTTATATTTTCCAAGAGATATATGTGCACGGCACGCAACCTTCCTTTCATCTTCCTTCACCACTCTCCCATCCTTTCCCCATTTTCTCTGCATTTCTTCTAATCCCTCTTTTGTTGTTTTTCCTCACGTTCTGCCCCTCCCTTCTTGAGGGGGCTGTCTAGCCCCTCCTCTCCCTCCCCTCCCTCCTCAACCCTCCCACCACCACCACCCCCTCTCTCCCTCCCTCTCCCTCGAAGCATTCTACTCACCTACTTCCTCTGCATATGGAATTACGGAAAGAGCATCTTCAATGCTACACATTGAATCGCCTGTTAATGTCAGTTAAAGGTTAGAGCAAAAGGTCATCACTATATTAGGCAACCTCCATCCATTATTGTTACTTTAATCTTTCTGTGTCTGTGTGTCTGTGTGTCTGTGTTTCTCTCTCTCTCTCTCTCTCTCTCTCCTCTCTCTCTTCTCTCTCTCTCTCTCTCCTCTCTCTCTCTCTCTCTCTCTCTCTCTCTCTCTCTCCTCTCTCTCTCTCTCTCTCATTTACGAAAAAGTTATATGTCTTTTTTTGCATCTTTCCATTTTTGCCCCTGAAAGTGTATTGTGGTCTAAGGCCGATGTACATTAAACAGTTTCAGTGTTCAGTGTTCAGTGTTCTCTCTCTCTCTCTCTCTCTCTACTCTCTCCTCTCCTCTCTCTCTCTCTCTCTCTCTCTCTCTCTCTCTCTCTCTCTCTCTCCTCTCTTCTCTCTCTGAAAAACAATCTGGCAGGTAAATCTAGGATTCTGGCAGGTAAATCTAGGATTCTGGCAGGTAAATCTAGGATTCTGGCAGTAAATCTAGGATTCAAACTGAATATGAGTCAGATTGATGTTGATTTGTTTGTAGTAGTTATGACGCTCAGGAAAAACAAATTTCAGATGAACAATTCTTTCGAAAAATGAGTAAGTGAGGCTGTTCTATGGCATACTATCAAGCTGTCTCTCCCCTTGAAGAGCAGTCCAAAATTCACGCAGAAAAATCTGCCACGATTATAGATGCTATACACTACACTACACTACACTACACTACACTACACTACACTACACTACACTACACTACACTACACTACACTACACTACACTACACTACACTACACTACACTACACTACAATGCAATAGATGATACAATACAATACAATACAATACAATACAATACAATACAAAACAATACAACACAACACACAACACACCACGATCACAGTAGAATAATCACAATACAATACAATACAATACAATACAATACAATACAATACAATACAATACAATACAATACAATACAATACAATACAATGCAATACAATATTTCAATATCAGAATTTGTTCTCCTTTCTCTATGATTTTCATCATGTAGAAAGTTCAGTGAGAACAGCGACAAGAAAACAGCACACACACACACACACACACACACACACACACACACACACACACACACACACACACACACACACACACACACATACAGACGCACGCACGCACGCACGCACACACACACACACTTAATTTTTCTGTTTAAATTGCCTGCCCTTCTTATTTCACAATGCTACAGATAACCGATTTCTGTATCAGACAGGAATTCTCTCTCTCTCTCTCTCCTCTCTCTCTCTCTTCTCTCTCTCTCCTCTCTCTCTCTCTCTCTCTCTCTCTCTCTCTCTCTCTCTCTCTCTGTCTGTCTGTCTGTCTGTCTGTCTGTCTGTCTGTCTGCCTCTTTATTTCTCCCCCTCTCTCTGTACGCGCACGCGCAATCGTACATGCGTGTGTATTTTAGGGCGGAGGAGGTGGTGGTGGCAGTGACAATGGAATGGATTTGTTTGTGTTTTCCCTTTCTCCTTGTCGTCCTTGTCACAGTCACCGTGTCGCAGAACATTCCAGAAACAGAAAATGTCACAACCTGACAAAACCTGAAGTAGCAAGAGGAGGTAAAAATAGTCATGAATCAGCAGCCGTGACTCTTGTCACGCCGACAGAGAGATGTACCGAAAGGTCACGTCCTCATTTCGTCATCATCATCATGGAATCGCAATGACGAGGAATCGAAGAGTCTGGATTTACAACCCCAAAAAAAGTTGCCTTTAAGTTTTCTCATTCCTGAGCTGTTAATAGCCAGAGTCAGCACGATTTTCCATTTTGTGTTCTGGTTAGATTTCATCCTGACAACCGTTTTTAATCTGTGGTGTTGATTTCTGATTAAAGTCGTTGTTTTTAATTTAAAAGTTTGCGATAGCTTTCTTAGAGATTTGTTGAAATTGTTTAATAATATGTTCTGTTGTGCTACAAGGAAAATAGTGTGAGAAGAATTTGAAATAACTTGTAGATGTTTTAAGAATATGTTTTGAAGCAGTTTTTCAACAGAAAGTTTGGACAATACTGGAAGGGAAACATTCATACCCTCTTGAAAAATCTCAGCTTAGACCCTCACAACTCCTTTAAAACTCGTTCCGCTTCTGGGAAGAGTAGGCCATTGTGTACTGGTTGGGAACGGATGAAAACAATTGGCAAAACTGCATACACACGGGGACTGGATGTAAAGAAAAAAGCACACGAGTACTTATTCCATTATCCTCGAAATAAAAAATAGTTTTTAAAAAAAAAACGCAAGGACTATCAAGAAATCAAACCAACATCTTTTCCAGTCCGAAGTTGCACCAGTCAGGAAAGATTCAGTTATTTCCCTTTCCCCCCGAATTCTCATTTTCGTGTTTAATAGGGATCAGCAGCTTATTAATTAACTCCTAACCAGATAAATGTCATGATGGGGCCTTGTGGTCAGCCGGGCGATAAAATAAATAACAAAAACAAAAAAACTGCGTTGAATTGGAACTGTTGATACTGAATGAACAGAGCATTGCAGCTGAGACGTTGGAGTCACGCGTATGTACCCCCCCCCCCCCCCCAAGAAAACAAAACAAAACAAAACAAAACATCAACAAACAAGCAAACAAAAAACCCAGCAGACTGAAGTGAATGTGAAGCCACAGCACGTACTGTGTTGCAGTTGTCGTTATCAGCTTTTGGGTTGGAGATTACAGAGGTGGCGATACAGATTGGATCCTCCTGGGCACAGTATTAACCTCTTACCCAAAATATCTTCCTCTTTTGGATGAAAATGGGGTGGGGGTAATCCCCCTTCGATCTGTGTCAGATCTGACCTGGTGGCAACCGTTTTTCATTGTTTTTGTTTTCGCGCGCGCGGCTGTGTGTGTGTGTGTGTGTGTGTGTGTGTGTGTGTGTGTGTGTCTGTCTGTCTGTCTGTCTGTCTGTCTGTCTGTCTGTCTGTCTGTCTCTATCTATCTATCTATCTATCTATCTATCTATCTCTCTATCTCTCTCTCTGTGTCTATCTATCTCTCTATCTCTCTATCTCTCTATCTCTCTATCTATCTATCTATCTATCTATCTATCTATCTGCTCTTCTCTCTCTCCCCTCCTCCTCCTCTCTCTCTCGTCATGTCAGTCTGTCTCTCTATCTGTCTCTGTCTCTCTATCGGTCTCTCTTTCTCCATGTTTGCCTGTCTCTGTCTGTGTGTCTGTCTGTGTGTCTGTCTGTGTGTCTGTGTGTCACTACAGGGTCAGCCCATTACAGCTGATAGACTGTCTGACGAAGTCAGGGTTTGAAAGAGAGAGGGGTGGATTGGTGTAAAGGGGTGATGAGGGATGGGGGTGGTGGTTGAGGATAATGCGATTCTCCTGATGGCTTTGAAGGTGACTCCCCAACCCCACCCTTCTCTCTCTCTCTCCTCCTCTCTCTCTCTCTCCTCTCTCTCTCTCTCTCTCTCTCTCTCTCTCCTCTCTCATCTCTCTCTCTCTCTCCTCTCTCTCTCTCTCTCTCTCTCTCTCTCTCTCTCTCTCATTTCTCGTGCGTGCGTGCGTAGGTGTGTGTGTGCGCGTGTTCATGTGTGTGTGTGTATGTGAGTGTGTGTGCTTGTGTGAGTGTGTACATGTACTTGTGTGTGTAAGAGTGAGAAAGAGAGAGAGACAGAGACAGAGAGACCGACATACAGACATACAGAGAGACATATACATAAGCAAAGAGAAGAAAAGAAAGCTAATCCTATCATCGATAGATGTAATAACATCCCCAGCCCACAGACTTCAAAAATAGACCAGTTCAGCACGATTTTCTCACGCTTTCCCAATACAACAACAACAACAACAACAACAAGAACAACAACAACAAGAACCACAACCACAGGGTCGGAGTACAAAAGAGAATGGTTTCCAGTGAGCTCTGACTACACTTTGTATTCTGTCGTATGATTATACGCTACAATATTCATGACAGAAATACAAAAAAAATGGGTATCAAAATGTCACGACCTGGCAACAGTATAAACAAGGATGGGGATGTAAAAACAGTCCTGAATCATCCGCCATGACTTTGTCAGGTAGACAGAAATAGGTACAGAAAAATCACGTCTGCTTTCATTCTCTTCTCCTGTTATTTCATCATCATCATCAGCGACATGGGGGAAAAAACTCACACTGACGATGAATCGAATTTAAGTTTTGGGGCATTAGTTGTTTGAAGTCGTGATCTTTTTTTCGTTTTTTTTAAAGATCTTATCAGGTGTAGAATCTTGTACACTTGTATTTCTCCAGCCCCAATATTTTCCATAGTATAATGCCTGTGTTCATATTATCAAGCTATCATTTATTCCGGACGTCAGAATGGAGCTACCTTACGGTAGAAAAAAAAAAGCGGTCATATACGCAAAAATCTAAACATGGGTTAACCTCGAAGCTCTGGCTGAAGAACAAAAAAACCCCGAAAGAATAAAAAGCTAAGAAAGCTGTAAATCTTTGAGGAAAATTTTGTTTGTTTTTGTTTTGTATAAGCTGCAATTCTGATACGTTTTTACGATTTACAATATGCTTTTCCTCAGTATGTATTTGTGTGTTTGGCCGTCTGTTGTTTGTTGTTTGTATTTTTAAGGGGTGGGTGGGTGGGTTCAGGATTGGTAAAGTGTCCTGTGTTTATTGATTTGTGCGATAAATTTGTCATTGCAGAAGTTCATTTTGTAAGCGAATGGGTTTAATGAATGAATGAATAAAAAATGAGGCCTACAAGTAAAAAACAGAAAGAAAGAAAAAGAAAATGACTAATCTGCAAGAGTAACTGAACTACACATACAAGTCAGTTCACTTTGGAGATGACACGCCTTTATCTATTCTTCTTCTTCTTCTTCTTCTTCTTCTTCTTCTTCTTCTATCCCGTAGTCTATTTAGACCGTAGGGGGCGCAACGGAAGACCTCGCAACCAGCTCTCTCCATTTCCCTCTGTCCTCGACCTTTCCTAGGTGTCACTCAGCCTGAGG
>JASPKP010005698.1:12500-15432 GCA_030674155.1 Stramonita haemastoma | reverse complement strand
GTTTTGGGGGGGTTTGGCTAATGGGGGTTGTTCCCGGGGGTTAATTGGTTGGTGGCTGGCTGTGGTGGATGGAGGGTTTGGTTGGTTGGTTGGTTGGTTGCTTGATTGGTTGGTTGGTTGGTTTTTTGGTTGGAGGGTTTGGGTTTGGTTGGCGGGGTTGGGTTTGGGTTGGGTTGGGTTATTTGGCTGGTTGGATGTTGGCTGGGTTGGATAGTTGGCTGGTTGGATAGTTGGTGACTGGCTGTGGTAGTTGGTCGGCTGGTTGAATGGTTGATTGCTTGCTTGTTTGCTTGGACTTTTGTTTTTGCCTGCTAGTTGTTTTGTTTTTTTCCTGGGGTGGGGGGTAAATGTTTGTTAATCCATCCACAACAAAATCCCACCCCCCAAACCCCCACCCCCACCCCAAGACTACAAGCTGTAGTCTGTATGCTAGTTTTTGTTTCAATAGCAACAGGCATAAAATCTACCTCACAAACAAACTAAACCCAGCAGCATCAAGCAAGTTGTTTCTCAAAAACCAAAACAAGAAAAATGCTTAGAAAATGTAGTTTTTAGGAAGCAAGCAACGGTATTGGCAAACAAGAATTTTTTTCTAACCACAAAAAATCTACCATATCACCAACCCCTTCCCCCTCCCACCACCCCCCCAACACAAAAACACACACAAACAAAAGGTTGGAGCCCGGTTTTAGAGTTGTAGTCTCCTATAAAGTGTACTGCCAATTTCAGCCCCCAAAAATCTTGTGACACAAATAAAATTTGTCACATGATGCAACACAGAACCATTCAATCAGATATCAAGAATTCTTAAAACACCAAAAATAAAAATAGAAAAAAAAGCAAAACAAAAAAAAAAGCAAAATAGCCCTAAGGAAAACAAACAAACTTTTTATTTCATTCATCCTTTAGTATTTTTTTACCCTCACTCCAACCACAGGGACATACATCACGCCCCAACCCAAAAAACCAAAGAAACAAAATCCCTGTATGTTAGCTCAAAAGCAACTTAACCACACAACACCATCAGAGTGACCCATCAGCAGTGCAGGGCCCCTCTAGGTGGTGGCCCTATGGCGACCTAACATTGATAAGCTTTATGTGGACTTCTGACCCTGGGGGGCATTTATTTATTTATTTATTTATTTATCTATTTAATCTTTTATATTGAGGATAATGGAATAAGCACCCAAGTGCTTTTTTTTTTTTACATCCAGTCCTGTGTGCATGCAGTTTTGTAAATCTTGTCATCTGTTCCCACCGGCACACGATGGCCTACTCTTACGAAAAGCAGAACAGGATTTAACGGGGCATGCAAGATGACAAACCTGGATATAGCTGGGCAGAAAGAGACGGGGTAGCTCAGTGGTCAGAGCACTCGCTTGTCCCAAGACTAATGTTAAGCAGCACTGAGCGTGGTTTCATATGGGTAACCGTTTGCACGCCTTAGCTTCAGTACAGTCCCCCCAGTTCACCCAGCTGTAAAATGGGTACCTGCCCTCTTTAGGGTCAGGGAAGGTAAAAGCAGCGAGGGAGAGGAGATGGGCGATGCTCTCAATACGCTGGCGCCTAGAGAAGATGAAGTCTCTGATGCCTCGCTCTCCTACGACCACATAGGTTAAGGGACACCTCTACCTTTACCTTTTGAGAGACTAAAATAAGCGGCGTGGAAACAATCAGGGCAGGAGCGTCACAGAAGATGAAACAACCCCAAAATGAATGAATGATTTTTTTTCTAAAAAAAACAACAAATAGGATAAATGAGTACATAAACAAGTACAAAACACCCTTCATTTAAACCTCTCACGAATTGTTTTCTTTGAAAACAACAACAACAAATAAACAAACCCATAATTCAACTAAACCAAATCAAATGAGTGACGTGGGAACAACATGGCAGAATTAAAAACGTCACGGGAAATAAAATAACTACAAAAATAAAGCAATAAATCTTTTTTTTACTTTAAAAACGAAACAAATAAAATAAATGAGTAAAAAATAACAAAAAATACAAAAACCATCCTTATTGAACAAATATCACAAAGTGAATTCTCTTAGAAAAATAAACAAAACCACACAAAAAACAAACTAACTAATAAAACAAAAACATAAATAAAACCAAAACTATAAAAAATGAAATACTCCCCCTTTCCTTTCAAACTGTCCCAAAAAATTAGATTTTAAAAGAAAAAAAACAAACCAACAAACAAAAATTTATTCAAATCAAATCAAATTCTTTTATTTCTAAGTATAATGAATATAAGCACACACGTGCTTTTTTTTTTACACCCAGTCCCCGTTACACAGATTAAACCCCACCCTCCACCCACCAACCCACCCACCCCAAAAAATAAAACAAAATATAAAAAAAAACCACCCCCTTCCCTCCTAAAATTTTTTTTTTTAAACCCTCTCTCCACCCCTACTCCCCCCCCCCCCCCCCCCACACACCCAACCCCCCACCTTCTCAACAAACAAAACCCCTAGTCCTTCCTCCTCCCTCTCTCCTCCTCACATCCCAAAATGATTGTAAGGGCCTCGGTTGAGCGCCACATATTTGCCTATGTCGTCAGCCAGAGGGGTCGGGATGGAATTCCCTGGGGAGAGAGTCAGCTCCAAGATGCTGGTGTTCCTCTTCAGCATCTCCATCACACTCTCCCCCCCGGCAGCCCCTATGCCTGCATCCTCCAGAGCCAGGGACCTTAGGGTCCGGTTGTTCTGCAAGCCCCTGGCCAAGTGGCTCATGCCTTCGTCCCCGATCCGGTTCCCCTCCAAAGTGAGGGTTCGAATACAGCGGTTTCTGGCTAAAGCTTCGCCTAGTTGTCGCCATCCTTCTTCTGGTGTGATTCTGGAGAAAAAGAGAATGAATGAATAATCTTTATTATTCAATGGTAACAGAGTAAGCATTTACATACTTTTTTTTCCATCCGGCCCT
>JASPKP010005698.1:0-2500 GCA_030674155.1 Stramonita haemastoma | reverse complement strand
TTTCCCATTTGTTTTTGTATGTTTGTTTGTTGTAGTTCTGCACATTTTCTTTCTTATATTTCTGCCTTTTTATTTTTGTCCTTTCTCCTCTTTTGTGTGTGTGTGTGTGTGTGTGTGTGTGTGTGTGTGTGTGTGTGTGTGTGTGTGTGTGTGTGTGTGTGTGTGTGTGTGTGTGTCTGTGTGTCTGTGTCTGTGTGTCTGTGTGTGTCTGTTGGGGGTAGGAGGGGGGGGGGCGTTGTTGCTTTTATATTTTCAACATGTAAGACAGACCTTTTTTTCAATGGTATAAAAAACACATTTTTCACATTTTGGTTTCCTGTTTCAGAAAAACGTATTCCACAGGATTCTACCCCCCCCCCCCTCCCTCCACTTCTCCAATTGTGATATAGATCTATTGAGTGGCAACTTTTCTTATCTTTCAGGCTAGATTATGCACTGAGTCTTAATCTTCAATGAGTGCGTAGACACCCACAGATGATCAAATAATTATGCACGTCAAAGATCCCAAAATGCATATCCAGCACTCAATATCCGAATTCTCATTCTAGAGCTAAAAATTGCATTGTAGTGTATTGCATTGTTTTGCGTGTATTCTATGGTATTGTATTGCACTGGACTGTACTATATTGTATTGCATTGCATTGTATTCCGTTGCACTGTGTTGTATTGTATTGCATTGCATTGTATTGCGTTGTGTTGCATAGTATAGTAGTGTTTTGTATTTATTGCACTGCATTGTATTGCATTGTTTTGTATTGTAGTGTAGTGCATTGTATTATACTGCACTGCACTACATTGCATTGTTTTGTTTTGTGTTGTATTGTATTGTGTTGCACTGCTCTGCTCTACACTGCGTTGTTTTGTATCGTTTTGTATTGCATTATATTGCACTGTACTGTATTGAACTGTACTGCTTTGCATTGTATTGTACTGCACTGCATTGTTTTGTTTTGTCTACCACTTTCAGTGGGTAGAGTGTAAACTTCCTTAAGGAGAGCATGTATGATTATATAGCCACTAGTGCTCTGCCATCCACTTTTTTAAAGAATTTTTTTTCCTTTTTTTTTGCGAGTCTGTATCCCTAATGAACATGTCTTTTCTACATATTTTGCCCGAGCAACTCTTATTGCCACAGATTCTTTTACATGCGCTAAAAATGTTTGCACCAAAACACGATATGTTGCCCTAATTGAAAAAAAAATGGAGGAAGAAAATAGAATACTCTCGCTTTCCAGTCAGGGACATTTCCTTTAGACCAACGTAGTGTAGCGTATATAGAATGCAGTGATGATAACCTTAATGGTAAAGGTATTATTAATGGTAAAGGTATTATTAATGGTAAAGGTAAAGGTAAGGTAAAGGTAAGGTAAAGGTAAGGTAAAGGTAAGGTAAAGGTAAGGTAAAGGTAAGGTAAGGGTGTTCCCATAAACCTATATGGTCGTTGGGGAGCGAGGCATCAGAGACCTCAGCTTCTCCGGGACCAGCATATTGAGGGCGGTGGCGCCCATCTCTCCCTTGCTGCTTTTACCTTCCCTGACCTTAAAGAGGACAGGTACCCATAGACAGCTGGGTGAACTGGAGGACTGTACTGAAGCGAAGCCGCGCAAACTGTCACCCATCCACTTGGTAACCACGCTCAATGATGCAACCTCAGCTTGGGGAAAGCGAGTACTCTGACCACTGAGCTATCCAAAAGCAAAACTCTAGATTTGCTCTTGATATTCGTTCCTCAGCTAGAGCTCCAAGGTTCACTGACTGGAAAGATTTTTGCGTGTGTGAAAGAGCTCATGACGTATTCCAAATTTGAAACAGATCAGGGTATGTTCCAATTTTGGAATAGATCAGGGTATTATACAAAACTGGAAACAGTTCAGGGTATATTCCAGATTTCAAACAGCCCATGGTGTATTCCTAACGGTGGGGTTTATAATCCGACACCACCGGTTATTTGAGATGTATGTTTACTGCTAGGAATGATCCATTTGGGATCAACCTGTTTTGCCCTGATCATTCCTATCGTACCTTTGGGAAAGGTAGTGTATCACCCCCTGAAGAGGCAGACATAAGAAGAGGATGGAAAACAATATCAAAGAATTTACTTATTTATTCTTTTATATCGAGGATAATGGAATAAGCACTTATGTGAATGGATGTACATGCTTGATTTACTCTTTGCCAATTCTTGAAGAGTAGCATGCAGAAAACAGACAGGGATAGATACAAATTGTTAAAACGTTGTAATGGTGCTCCTCTGACTAATGGATCGTGAAAGCGATTGATTGGCTGGTTGATTTGATTAAATGAGCTAGCAAGTGTTTGATTGGTTGGTTCCCTGGCTGACTGACTGGCTGATTAATGTATTGATTGGCTGATTCATCTGTGGATTGATTGATTGTTTGATTGGTTGGTTAGTTGTTTGTTGGATAGAGAGAGAAGGGTGGGCTGGCTGGTTGATTGATGGGTAGATGGATTGATTGATTGATTGATTGATTGATTGATT
>JASPKP010005697.1:10000-15433 GCA_030674155.1 Stramonita haemastoma | reverse complement strand
CAACACGGATAAAAATAATAGTTTAAAAAGACCGTAGTACACATTAAAGCTCATTACCCAAATGTCCCCTGTATTTACTGCGTAATAAAAGCACATACAGGTGTGCGCTAACGGGCCCTCATAACTCTCAAAACACTGTGCTGTCTGGCCTTTAAGGTTTACCCAAATGTGTGCTGTGTCACATAAAAGGCAACTCGGGTACATCAACCTCTGCAGAGGCCACACTGTACATTTGCTTCTGTGTACAGTTATGTTTTTTCTTTTTTTTAACTGCTGCTTGAGACATAAATTTCTTATGTTTTGTGTTTTGCAGCACGAAGAAGAGGTATGTTGTTACTTTTTAGCGAACATTGTCCATTGCCTTTTAGTTACAGGAATGTTAGCTCGTCCTTCTTTTGAAGATCAGTTGTGGTTTTGCCCCGAAATCCCCATAGATAGATAGATAGATAGATAGATAGAAGATAGATAGATAGATAATTAGAAGATAGATGATAGATAGATAATAGATAGATAGATAGATAGATAGATAGATAGATAGATAGATAGATAGATTAGATAGATAGATAGATAGATAAAATAGATGGAGGGAAATGGATGGATGGAGGGGATGGTTTGGAGGGATGGATGGAAATGGATGGAGGGATGGATGGATGGATGGGATAGTTTAGATAGATAGATAGTATAGATAGATAGATAGATAGATAGATAGAATATAGAAAAGATAGAATAGATAGGCAGACAGATGGGCAGACAGACAGACAGACAGACAGATAGATGGTAGATAGATAGTTTAGATAGATAGATAGATAGATAGATAGATAGATAGATAGATAGATAGATAGATAAGATAGATAGATAGATAGATAGATAGATAGATAGATAGATGATAGATAGATAGGCAGACAGATAGGCAGACAGACAGACAGACAGACAGATAGATAGGTAATAGATAGATAGATAGATAGATAGATAGATAGATAGATAGATAGATAGATAGATAGATAGATAGATAGATAGATAGATAGACAGACAGACAGACAGACAGACAGACAGACAGACAGACAGATAGATAGATAGATAGATAGATAGATAGATAGATAGATAGATAGATAGATAGATAGATAGATAGATAGATAGATAGATAGATAGATAGATAGATAGATAGATAGATAGATAGATAGATAGATAGATAGATAGATAAACACAGGCACAGACAGACAGACAGACAGACAGACAGACAGACAGGCAGACAGACAGACAGACGTTGTTTTTAGAAAGGTTGCTGCTGACCAAAAATCAAGGATGTCACAGTATTTAGTAAATATTTGATGGTATAGATCTATACAATTTGTACAGAACTACAAGAGTTGTTGCTGATATTTTGTTTTGCTTAAAAATAGACATAGTATGTTTTATTTTAATGTTATCTTCACCTTCACCATTACCTATTCCATAGTTCCATAGACTGTGGAGGCATCACTGAAGATTTTGCATCCTGCTTTCTCCACTCCCTGGGGTCCTCTTCTTTTCCTTATCATAACCGTTCCACTCAAGGAGAGTCCACTCTGACAGTGTCCTCCCATCATTTTCTCTGTCTGCCTCTTTATCTCCCTCCTTGTACTGTTCCCTGTAGGACAGTTTTGGCCAGTCTAGATGTTCGTGTGATATGTCCCTACCACTTTAGTTTGCCAGTTACACAAAGTATATAAAAAATAGCACAAACTTTTAGATCTGAAGTGCAGCCGAAAAAAGACAGCAAGACAAAAAGAAGGACGAGATGAAGGGAAACTGGGGGGAAGGGGGTAGAATTACCTCCTCCTTTTCCTTTCTGCCTTTCTTCTCAAACTAGATTTACACTAGTTGAAGCCGACAAGCCCTGTTATCAATTTGTGGATTTATTCTTTGTGTCTTTTCTTCTGAAGGGTAAAAGGAACAAGGGAGGTGTGATCTGGAAGAAAATACTGGCAGTATGAGAAAAAGAATGGCAAAGAGAAAGGCGGAGGGGAACAATAGAGGAGGGAGGGGGAGGGGGAAAATGGGAGTATGAGAAAAAGAATGACAAAGGAATACTGAAGAAATGTGTTTCTCCTTGGCCTCGTTACTTTTTTTTATGTCTTGGTTTTGGTTAGTGTAGACCAGGAGAAAGCATTTATTTTGTTTTGTTTGTTTTCAATGAGCAGAAGGTGGGTCTTTTTCAAGCAGTTTTCAGATATAACATTACTCTAAGTACTGTGAGTAAAAGATATGTATTAGAAGAGAAAAGCATGCTTAATTAATAAATCAAATCTGTGCAAAGATATAATTATAGTCAATAACTATGTTGACCCCTGATGTATCTGACAGTATATCCAGCAATTGACTTCTGATAATAACAGTCACGCTGGTTTATGTTCTCTCCAGACCCCCTCCTTCCTCCACCACCTCCCTCCTCCTCCTGGTCCTGGTGTCCAAGCTGCCGCTGTGTGACCAGGCAGTGTAGGGGAAGGGGGCAGGGCAGAAGAATCGATGAGGAATTCCTGTCCTGTGTCTGAGATGAGAGACTTGTGCACAGGCTGGAGGGGCAAGTTGGTCTGTGTTTATTACAGACAAATTTAATAGCCAGACTGTCTCGTTGTCTGTCTGTATGTCTGTCTGTCTGTTGTTCTGTGTGCGTTTGCACATAGGATCTTGGTTTACAGTCCCATCCAAAGAATTTTAAGGAGGGGTGGAGTCGGCACTGATGTTAACTCCAGGAAAAATGTCCCATTGAACAGGGTTCAAACCCGGGTCGGCAGATCACAAGGGCAATGTGCAACACTCTGACCAACCATGTTATCTCATCACCTGTGTGGGAGTGGGTGTGGGTGTGGGTGCGTAAAATTTAATGCATATGTGTGCATTGTTTTATATTTTTAAAAAAAACGAGAAAGAAACAATAATTTACTTGGTCAGCACCATTCTAGAGAGGTACCATAAAAACTATGAACACGAACCAGTCACGTCACTGTTGGCTACCCAGGGTGTGTTACCACAGTGCTTATTCAACAACCAATACTTATATACTGGAAAAGAGAAACAAAATGCTTTCCTCCTGCTAGCATTTCTAGGAAGCTGTAAGGGAACAAACCAACAGCAAGTGATGCCAGTGCCAGCAAGTGGTTTGATGTTCTGTAGGAAATGCACTTATCTAGAAAAAAAAAATTTCATATTTAAATCTCATTTTAATCAGATGTCCTTTCTCACCTAGTATACTGTGACTGGATATCTGTGTGTTGTCCTCTATGGGGTGCTGAGATATCATACAGGCAGTTCGTTTTCTTTCCTTTTCTTATTCTTTTTTTTATTCGTGATAAATCTCTCTCTCTCTCTCTCTCTCTCTCTCTCTCTCTCTCTCTCTCTCTCTCTCTCTCCTTTTCTCTCTCTCTCTCTCTCTCTCTCTCTCCTCTCTCTCTTCGTTTTGCTTATTCTCTGCCTCCCTTTTTCCAGTCACGCAGTTCACCATGGTTAGCAACATACAGTTTATTAGAAATGTTGTTACACAACTTACCCTGAATGTCATTACACAGCTCGTCAAGAGTAACATTATTCAGATCAACGTGAACACCATCAGATAGTTCATCCCATAAAAAATTGCTTTCAAAGAAAGTCATACAAATAACTAGTAATTTATCTGCCAGTCATTTCTCTACAGATCCGTTCAGGTGGCAAGGCTGGATGAATTTTGCCAAGTCACCAGCAACCGATGTTCCCTTGGGCCAAGATGGCGCCCATCCTGTCTGACAACTTGACGTACTGCAGACACTGTTGTTGGGAAGAAATGATATCATACACACTGTTGTTGGAAAGTTGTATCTATCTATCTATCTATCTATCTATCTATCTATCTATCTATCTATCTATCTATCTATCTATCTATCTATCTATCTATCTATCAATATATCTATCTATCTATCTATCTATCTGCCTGTCTATCTATCTATCTATCTATCTATCTATCTATTCATCTACCTATCTATCTAAAAATCTATCTCTCTATATGTCTATTGATTTAGCTAGCTAGCTATCTTTCAAATAGACCCAAACACCAAAAATATAACAGACCCTACTTTTTCTCTAAAAATAAGGCTCTCATATAATGTTCAAATTTAAGTTTGTCTATATACTACTGTTGTTGTTTTTAACTTCCAGTTCAAACCCTTACCTGCATACCTTCCAGTCCTCATGCTATCAACGTCACATTTCAGCCCTTACTTCTGCTAGTTGCTAAACTGAATAGCAACACTCTTTTGGGAAAGCAATAAAGCCAATGAACATTAATGAATAAATCTCCATCTCTGCGCAGTCTGTGCAAAGGGCCATGGAAGCGTGTAGAACATACCATACAAAAATGGCGGAAGAAGCCAATTGTAAAAAGTTGTTGTACTCTTCGTCCTCTTGCTTCCTATCCTCATGGGCCTAATGGTGTGATGCATGAGCAAATAAAGGCAAGAATAGTGTGTGACATCGGCAGAAAAAGAATAAAAGCATGTTGGATGTAGATGGATTTCTTCCTTTTCTATGTCTAATAAGAGAAGGAAAAGGTAAAGGAAATAGGTGTTTAGATAATTAATGGCTGTGAATATGCATCACTTATTTGCTGCAAGCAGGGTGCATGCATGCGCACGCACACAAACACACACACACATACATACACACACACACACACACACACACACACACACACACACACACACACACACACACACACACACACACTGCAGCACAAGTTTAAACCTGTTCTGCCTTTAGAAGAGTAGACCATTTGTGCCAGATGGAACAGATGACAAAATTTACAAAACTATAACTATGCAGGGACTTGAAGAAAAAAACATTATGAGCGATCATTCAATTATTCTTGAAATAAGGCGTGCAAGCGCGCGCGCGCAGACACACACACACACACACACACACACACACACACACACACACACACACACACACACACACACACACACACACACACACACTTACACACACACACTTTTTCCTAATCTGGACAAAAAGGCTTAAGAGAGAGAGGGGGGGAGAAGAATCAAGCCAACAAGTGGTGATGAATAAATCTCCATGTCCTTGTACAACAAAAAAGGGTTCAAGGTCAGGGCAGGCAGCCAGAGAATCCTGCAGTTTGAAAACACACCGATAAAATCAACTGTCAAAAGGTGACGTACATTTTGCCTTTAACTCCTATTCCTCTTGGGGGCCATAGCCCTGTGAACAAGACTGTAGTTCTTTTAATCTAATGGTCTGGACACCACAGGCTGAAGACTTAAATCTGGATGCAGTCTGCCAGATCCAGCCTATGTATTTTCATGATCTCCCAGACCATTTTTGTTTCTTACTCTCTCCTTTCTCTCTCTATGTGTGTGTGTGTGTGTGTGTGTGTGGAGGGGGAGGATCAGATAGCTCAGGGTCAGA
>JASPKP010005696.1:10000-15433 GCA_030674155.1 Stramonita haemastoma | reverse complement strand
AACAAAAAAACAGAACAACAAAACAAACTTTTATTACCGTTTTAATTTTTTCACTTGTTGGGCCGCATCCTCGGGCTTTAAGTCCGGAGGGAACAGTTTGGCCCCCGGGGGGTTTCTGAAAAATATTGAGAATTTAAAATAATCCCCTGCCCATACGCCCCAGCGCGCGGGGCCCCCCACCCCAAAACACAACAAAAACACCCCCCCCCCCCAACAAAACCCCATTATATATATAAAAAATATTATTAATATATAAATATATATTAATATATATATAAAATTATATATATTAATTTGAGAGAGGAGAAAGAGAGAGAGAGAGGAGAGGAGAGGGGAGAGAGAGATAGAGGAGAGAGAGAAAAGGAGAGAGGAGAGAGAGAGAGAGAGGAGGAGAGAGAGGAAGATATAAAATATGTATTCTGTACCTTTTAGAATACACACAATTGTTATGGACGCGTTGGCCGTATGTCAAAGCACTTTCCTCACATCAACTGCTGCCATTTGTTTGGGCCAGGCAAACTACTACGCATCTGCAACTGCTACTTTTAAATTTCTTCTACAAAATGATAAAAGAAAAAGAAGACGGAGGGAGAAGAAGAATCGTGATAATAGTAATGCACCTTCATTAATCTATTTTTCTCGATATTAACTTCCCCTGCTTCATTTGATGTCTTGCCTAGTTATACAAAGATATGTATTCAATACAATAAACTGCAGGTGTTCTTTTTTTGTTCATTTAAGTGTCTACAGGTACAAGTAACAAAAATAGCTCAGGTGATCCCATTTCTAATTGTAACAATTCAAAAAATCATTGTTACCCAGCTTTAATCTCGACAGTACTTGAAAATCATGGGGGCATTCTATAACTTTCATAACTTGTATTCACGCTTGCTGGTGCTTATTTTCATTATGTATACAGGGATGTAAAATATCAAAAATGCACCATAAAGGTGTGACAGTTTTCTCTTTTTTGGGTAAGTTATGGAACATAACATTCAACATTAATCTAAGATTTCACAGTGGTACAACGAAAACCAAAGCAAGAAAGAAGAAAACATGGCATGTGCACTTACCTCTGTGAGGTCTGGATACGTGTAAACAGTCACGACGTCAGAGACAGAGCCAGAGAACTAAGATGACCCACATGACTTTTGACATCTATGCTAAGACTTTTAGGGAATCAGGGCGAGATGGAAGAGACCCGGGAGGTCGAGCAAATGCTTAAACAAAGTCTGAGGGCTGGATGTGTCCTTTTCCTTGAGCACTGCGTGCAAGGGTTTTGCTGGCTGTGCATTCAGGACACCAAAGCAATGTCCACGCCTAGTCTACCAATTTGTGTGATCACACAGTAAGGTTCAAAGGCTCCTGATGAAGTTCTGAAATCTGCGATCATTGAGCCTTACATTAAAACTCCAGGGACGAATGATTTGAGCTTTGGAAATGCGAAAAGACTGAGGTACATTTGTGGACATATGCACACACACCTTGACAGGTTGTACTCAGTGCAAACATACCTGTTAAGTACGCATGGTAGCGGTTTCATGGCAGAGGCTTTGCATTCTTACCTTTCACATGCTGCTGCATGTCGAATATCAGATGTCCACAGAGACCTTACTGCTCTCACTGCATTTGATCTCTGATATTGTTTCAGCCTAGTGGGAGCTGATCCTAGATCCCTGGGCAACAATGCTAGGCTCTGCATCGGATTTGCTCTTCAAGGGCTGGTCTTTCAGGAGTGTGCCCTTCAGGTGCTGGTCTTTCAGGAGTGTGCCCTTCCGGGGGCTTATTCTTCAGGAGTTCTCCCTTCATGGGTTTGTCTTTCAGGAGTGTGCCCTTCAGGGGCTGGTCTTTTAGGCGTGTGCCCTTCAGGGGCTTGTCTTTTAGGAGTGTGCCCTTCAGGGGCTGGTCTTTTAGGAGTGTGCCCTTCAGGGGCTGGTCTTTTAGGAGTGTGCCCTTCAGGGGCTGGTCTTTTTAGGAGTGTGCCCTTCAGGGGCTGGTCTTTTAGGAGTGTGCCCTTCAGGGGCTGGTCTTTTAGGAGTGTGCCCTTCAGGGGCTGGTCTTTCAGGAGTGTGCCCTTCAGGGGCTGGTCTTTCAGGAGTGTGCCCTTCAGGGGCTGGTCTTTTAGGCGTGTGCCCTTCAGGGGCTGGTCTTTTAGGAGTGTGCCCTTCAGGGGCCTGGTCTTTTAGGAGTGTGCCCTTCAGGGGCTGGTCTTTTAGGAGTGTGCCCTTCAGGGGCTGGTCTCACAGGATTTTGCCCTTCAGGGGCCTGTAGTGCATTAGAGTCTGCCCTCGGGCTTGTTTGCATGTGTTTTTTTCCTTCAGGGGCCTGTTTTGCATGCATGATTTTGCCCTTCAGGGGCCTGTTTTGCATTGTTTCTGCCCTTCAGGAGCCTGTTTTGCATGTTTCTGCCCTTCAGGGGCTTGTTTTTCTCCAGGAGTTTGCCATTTAAGGACTTTTCTAGGACTTTTAACTTCAGGGACTTCTACCGAGTATATTGGCCTTCAGACATTCGACCGTTCAGGGTTGTGTTCAAGCGTTGCTCCATGTCTCCGGTTATTACCCGTCCTCCCTATCGGTCTTACATAGGTCAGGTTAAGTCATGTGGGTGAGGACAAGTCCACTGGGCCCTGTGCCCCAGCCTCGTGCTGCTGGTGTCTTCACAGCCTGCAGTGGACAGGTCCAGGAGGAGTTGGGAAGACCTGGTGGAAAACAACATGAGAAACTGGCTACTACAGATCTATAGCACAATGCCCATGGCAAAACTGTGAGCAGTTGCTGAAAATTTTGTGTTTTTTAATTATGGGTTTTCATTATTTATACTTTGTTCCATGATCCTGTCTTTTCGTTATCTCTTTTCGGCAGATTCTTTAGAAATAATTATGAAAAAAAAGTCTTCTGGCGTGCGTGCAAGATGTCCTACCAAAAGGTCTTCTGACATGTGTTCAACATTTTTCTGCCACACGTTCGCACACAGAACCTGGGTTCAGAGTCTTGTCTGAAGAACTTATAGGGTATGAAGTTCCAACAATATTTTTTTGTTGCATCTTCTGTGACGTTTCACTCCTACTGTTCCCGCCCTGCTAATTTCAATCTTTCCGCCACAGCCATGCAAAGAAATGTGTGGCATTTTCAGGGTCAAAAGTCCATAGGGAGACTATCAATGTCAGGCCCCTGTGGGGCCACCAGCCAGAGGGGCAAGAAAAAAAACATCACTGTTTGCCGGGGAAAGTTTGATACTAGTCTATGGCAAATTTCATGGTCAATACATTGTGGATGCTTTTGAAGTTGGTCTTACCATTAACAAAAATATTACTGAAGGGAAATATATTAGCATGTATTATAGATGCCCCTCCACAGTCGAAACCAATTTTTAATGAAAAAATATTTTGATCCATACATTTCCTAGTACTATAGCTCTTGAAAATTGAGTTTAATTCTATTTCCAGTCTCAGCATA
Organism: Stramonita haemastoma; assembly: GCA_030674155.1. Classification (NCBI taxonomy): domain Eukaryota; kingdom Metazoa; phylum Mollusca; class Gastropoda; order Neogastropoda; family Muricidae; genus Stramonita; species Stramonita haemastoma. The sequence continues at coordinate 11,977 of JASPKP010005696.1, read as the reverse complement.
TTTATCTGCGTGAAATTTGGGTTTTCTTCCCAAGAGGGAGGGGGAGTGCGTTGCCACAAAAGCAGTGCCATTCATTAAAAAATAAAAAAGGTCCTGCTCTTAAGTGTATTTGCTTCCCATTAGAGTGCCTTTTTCTACAGAATTTTGATAGAGAACACTTTCTTGGTGTCATGGGTACTTTTACTTGCTCTGAATCCGTGTTGCATGCAAGACTTTGTTCACTATTTGATCCGAAAGACGTGCACACAGATCACCACTCACCCGTCTAGTGGATGGGGTAAATTTTCGGGCAAAAACGGGGATCAAATGCAAGAACACTGATCCCCCCAATTACCAATAATGGACAACAATGACATCATTGATAGAAGCGATAATATAAGATTCAAAGCCTCCAGTCTTTAACACATGAATAATGACACGCAACTTTATTGTATTAAAATGTCGATTATTTATTTATTTACTTATTGTCCATATTTTTCTCTCAAGAAAAGGCCAAGCACAACTCATAAATGTAGAGTCAAGCAATCTAAACTGCGTTCACAACAATGTTTATATATCAGCAAGTGTGGATAGACTTTAAAATGACTACAACAACAACACGTTTTAAAAATCGCTCCGCCTTTGGAAAGAGTTGGCCGTTTCTGTGCCGGTAGGAACGGGTGAATTTTTTTTAGAACCGCAGCCCATAGGTGTTGTGTTTAGACATCATTCTTTGAACTCGGAATGCGGCTACCTTAACGGTGGGTAAAAACGGGTTTGCTTACACAAAATCTCAACTTCAGTGAACCTTGAAGCATTAGCCGGAGAAGGAAAACAATGATAGATGTTAAAATTCACAAACATTTAAACACAGGCAAAAAAAAACACATTATTCCATTTATCCTTATTGTCATTTCTGTTGTGAAAACATCAAAACTGCCCTGCAAAAAAACTTTCAGCAAGAAAATTTATTTTATTTTTATTTTTATACCACTTTATGTCACAGCAATTTCTCTGCGTGAAAATTCGGGCTGCTCCCCCGGAGGAGAGCGCGTCGCCACATGTGCAGCGTCTACCCTTTTTTTTTTTTTTCTCAGGGATGGTGTCTAAAGACGACACCTGTGTGCATGCTGCTGTTGTTTTTTTTTATATTTTGTCATCCGCTCCTACCGGCACGACGATGGCCTGCTCTGCCGAAAGGCGGAACGTGGTTTTAAACGTGGTGCGCAAGATGTTTCTGCGTGCGTTCACACACAGGGCCTCAGTTTATAGTCTCATCCGAATGACTTTGACATTCAGTTGAAGCATGAACATGTCTTAAAACACAAGATGTCTATTTGCACCTGTGGGTGTAAAGATGCCTGCCTACCATTAAATATGAAGATCGTGTATACAAAAAGCTTTCTTTTTCCATTTGACAAGGCCTTAAAGTATAGATTTATATTTGTATTAGAACTTGGGGAGGAAAACCTGCTTTTGTAAATGTCCTTGACAACTGCTGCGAGAAATGTTGCTCTTGAAGGCAAGGAGTGATCTGGTGTGTTCACAAACGGGGACCTTAACGAAGAGTTCGATGTGGTCTGGTTGTGTCATAAAACCAACCAGGCCTATTCATGGTGTTGCAAAATGGAGGGCACAGTTGTGTCATGACCAAAATGGTTTGGTACTGTCACGAATACGCATTCTCACGCCGCGCACGCCGCACGCACGCACACACACACACACGTACGCAGCCGCACGCATGCAACACACACACAGAGCCAGACGTTTCTAGTTAAGAATATGTTTCTGTGTCATAAAAGTTAAAGAGATATAGGTAAATTTTTAGTGCGAGTTTAAGATCTTACTCCTACCTTAAACCCCTAAAGAACTTAAACCCTTACTCCTATTATCAATGGAAAGATATTCAGATGCTCCTGCTTCTTACAGCCGGTTTTTCAATATTGTAAATTCTAAATAAAAAGTTACTTACCAGTACTGCTCTTCTTCATAGTCTTT
>JASPKP010005696.1:0-5000 GCA_030674155.1 Stramonita haemastoma | reverse complement strand
TCCCGTCTTTGCCCTAAACCGCACCTTTTTGGAAGGGGGGTGGGTATGCATGCGCGCACGCGCGCGCGCGCTGGTGTTTGTCAGTGCGTTTGTTTGTGCGCGCACATGTGGTGGACACCCTGCAGTTTGCCCTGCTGCATCATATTGCTGTATATTGTCATTATTATTGTGCGCCCTGCTCGGTTTTCGGTGCGTACACTGTACCTGATTTCCTTCCCACAAACTAGCTTTCTCAGCTCTTGAGGGCTTCGATGTCGCCACAAGTCTGGCGCCACATACGCCACATCCGTCCGGCGCATACAGATTGTATGCATAGAGTAGAGCAGGGTCTTGGTGCCGTGGGGTCTGTAAGTGTGCAAGAGTGCGGGTGGCAGGGGCCCGAAACTGGCGTTTCGTCATATGTTTTCGCCTTTATCTTATTCATGGTTTGGTTGTAGGGGGGGAGGGGGGGGGGGGTTATGCACAAGCATTAATGTTAGTGTGTACGTTTGTTTGTGCGTGTAAACGTGGTAATGCTGTGGTTCATCATATTGTATGATATTATTATCATTTGATGTGTGTTGTGGGGGTGATTTATGTCTACACTGTACCATGTTTCTTTAGCTTATGCAAGGGAATTGTGTACGTCTGTTTGTGCGTGTGAACGTGGCAATGCTGTGGTGCATGATATTGTATGATATTATTATCATTTGATGTGTGTTGTGGGGGTGATTTATGTCTACACTGTACCATGTTTCTTTAGCTTATGCATGGGAAGTGTGTTCGTATGCGCGCGTGCGTGCGTTCGCTGGTGTGTATGCATGTGTGTTTTTGTGTTTGTGCGTGTGGAAGAGACCCTACTCTTTGCTGTGGTGCATCTTATTGTATGATATTACTATTTGATTTGTTTTGTAGAGGTCATTATTGCCTGCACTGTACCATGTTTCTTTCCGCGAAACTCGGCTATGTGCAAGCGGGGTTGCCATCTTCGGGGCTGTGTTATCGCCACAATTCCAGTGCCACACACATCGGGTATGGTTGTAAAGATTGTATGCATAGAGTAGAGCACGGTCTTGGTGCCGTGGGGTCTGTAAGTGTGCAAAAGTGCGGGTGCCAGGGTCCCGAATCCTGCGTTTTCGTCACATCTTTAGCTTATTCATGGGGGTTTGTACGTATCGGCGCGTGCGTGCTTTCGCTGGTGTTTATGCATGCGTGTTTTTGTGTTTGTGCGTGTGGAGGAGACCCTACACTTTGCTGTGGTGCATCATATTGTATGATTTTAATATTTGATGTGTGTTGTAGGGGTCATGATTGCTTACACTGTACCATGTTTCTTTGCGACGTACTTGGCTATGTGGAAGCGGGGTTGCCATCTTTGGGGCTGTGTTATCGCCACAATTCCAGTGCCACACACATCGGAAATGGTTGTATAGATTGTATGCGTAGATTAGAGCACGGTCTTGGTTCATCTCCCATTGCATCAGAAGAAGTACGTCAAGCGTTTAAGGGGAAACCACTTTTCTAGTACTCTTTAATTTGAAGTATTTGACGTGTTATTTCCCTTTGGCCGTACAATGATCTCTGTCGAACGGGCTCTACACAGAAAACAGTAAGAGTGTGTGTGTTGTGTGTGTGTGTGGGGGGGGGGGGGGGGGGGGGGGGAGGGGGGGGGGATAGTTAGCATTGATGTCCACATCTGGTGAGAATTAGAATAATCACAGTATTCTTCGTGCTATTTCATTTCAAAAGCTCTGAGGGAAAAGAGAAGAGAGTGAATAGTAGATAACCGTTTACTGCTGATTTTTTTTTAATTTTAGCTCTGTAGCCTATCTTTCCTGTAACGTTATGGATATTTCATTCTTTTATATCGAGGATAATGGAATAAGCACTCTTGTGCTTAATGTTGTGGATATTTTATCTATTTATTTTATTCTTTTATATCGAGGATAATGGAATAAGCACTCTTGTGCTTAATGTTATGGATATTTTATCTATTTATTTTATTCTTTCATATCGAGAATAATGGAATAATCACTCTTGTACTTACTTTTTACATCCAGTCCCCGTGTGAATGCAGTTTTGTAAATGTCATATGTTCCCACAACAGTCACCACAAACAAACAGGTAAAGCAAGTATTGAAGTTTTGTTCACTGAAGTATGAATTCAGTACAAAACAAAAGATGAAAATCCGGCAGCCTGTGGAAAAAGAATGCCTTTCAAATAGAACCCCCCCCCCCCCCCCCCCCCTTAGTGGCTAGGCCTAGTAGACAAGAAAAAAGTAAAGTGATGAGGCTGCAGTGCCAGGTGCTGCACTTTGACCCCTGACCGCGCGGTGCCCTAGATAGGCTATCGGTGGGATGGAATTTCAGTTACTGAGTGCAGTGCCAGCCGCCAACTAAAGAGTCGGGGTTTTCCAGTTTTCAGCAGCTATGGACTATCAAAACATAACACCAACAGCAAAACTAAACAAAGAACACAGAACAAACCCAAAAGAAAATAACCAAAAAAACCCCATCTCCCCTCCTCCCACCACCCCCCACCCCCCCCCCTAAACAACAACAACAGAAGTTCAACCTATGATTTAAATAAAGGAGATATATATATATATATATATATATATATATATATTGCTTATATATATATATTGTGTGTGTGTGTGTGTGTTGTGTTGTGTTGTGTTTGTGTATGTGCGTGTATGTATGTGTGTGTGCGTGAGTGCGTGCGTGTGTGTGTACGTGTGTGTAGAATGAGCGGAACTCCAGCCACGTGAGATGACCAGCTGGCAGACCTACTGGCCCACCTTGTTCACACTAGTCCTAGTTCTGCATGTAGGCATGTCCTATGCAATGTGTCTACAATCACTCAGCTGTGTAGGCCTAGGCCTTGTAGTAGTAGTAGTAGTAGTAGTCTTTAAATTAACGTCCATGCACAGTTTGTGATTTGGACGGCAAACAAACAAATCAAGTACAAACAAATAACAACCTATAAACAAGCAAGATTAAAGGAATTTAAAGGAATCCACTGAACACAGAATAAAATAAACATAACGTAATCTCTAGCATTAACTCAGCATCAGGGAGAATGTGCGATAATGTTTTCTTGCCTTCAAAAGGTGGTAAAATATCTTTAAAACCTGGGCATTCAAAAAGTATGTGCTGACTTGTAAATCTTTTGCCACAAGGGCACAAAGCATTCTTACTAAATTTTGTTTTAAAAGCGTCCAGCTTTACCCTGTAAAACAATGATGTGATGGTTCTACAAATATGTAAAGCCTAGGCCTTGTAGGCTAGCCCAAAGATACTCAACTTTGAGCTAGCCTAACCCAAACCACCCTGCTGCTCTGCGGGCCAAGGAAAGATAGGCTGTTAATAATTATTTCAGACAACATGAGTGCACAAGTCCTTCCGATGAGACTATAAACCGAGGCCCCGTGTGCGAACGCACGCAGAACATCTTGCGCACACGTTAAATCCTATTCCGCTTCTCGTAAGAGTAGGCCATCGTGTGCCAGTGGGAACAGATGACGTATACAAAACTGCATACACACGGGGAGTGGGTGTAAAAAAGCGCAAGAGTGCTTATCCCATTATCCTCGATATAAAAGAATTTTGTTTAAAAAGATTTCTGAATCCCAAGGTAGTGTATGACAACCAAAGTGCATTGTAATGGGGCCTACACCAAGGTCTTATTTTGTATTCCAAGCAGAAGATAAATTACAGAGATTATTGACACCTTGGTTGACATACAAAAAACATTTTGTTACTGCTTTTCACTACCTGCCCCATTGGCGATGCACCCTTTTCTTTCTTTTTTTTATATTAGATATATTGGAAAACCCCCCCCCCCCCCCCCCCCCCAAGAGCCTTAAAGGGGAAACAAAAATCTCAGTTACTGTCGCAAGCAAGGTAGCTAAGGCTTACATCAAACGGTTTTTTTGAAGTGTTCTGTTGGAATTATCATTATCCACCCCAATTTCGCTTTATAACAGCCTGTAACCTTCATTATTGGAGAAACTATCGTTTGAAGTCAGAGTGTGGCTGTCACTATGAGGGATTGCTAACGAAAACAAGATTCAAGATTCAAGATTTAATTCGCCTTTGACCCCTCTTGCGGCAAGAAGGATTTCAAACAAAATCAACTGTAACATATATAGTTTTCATTAATAGAATACGTTCATACACAGAATTTCACAGAAATAAAAATATAATCAACCTTTTCATTAATGTCATGCAACTTTACTCTTAACTATGAAGTACAGCCACACATGCAAACTTTTCATCCAATGTGTGCTGAAGATAGAGTTTGGCTGCCTAAATTAATGAGTAGATTGCTTAAAATGATACAGCCACAACGCAAAAATAATACAGCCACATACGCAAAAATAATACAGCCACACATGCAAACTTTTCATCAAGACTGTGCTGAAGATAGACTTTGGCTGCCTAAATTAGTAGATTGTTTTTTTATTTAAGAAAAAAAGAGCCGAACAGGCAAACTTTTGATCCAGAGAGCAATTACCACTGTAGCAGTGATTTCTTTATGGGATGACCTAGACGGAGTTTTGTATTCCTGAAACCCCCATAGAGTGAGCTGAGGAATGCCCAACGCCGCAACAAAAATAAGGTACTGGTGTATATGCTCAAAACATTACATGAAGAAAGGTAGACTGAGAATATGAAAATCTGTTTCTTTGTCATTGTAAAAAGTTACAGTTAGAGATTTGAACTGGTATAAACATCGACAGCAAACCTTGTAAAAGAAATGTTTGAATTAGTTACAAAGACTCTGTGCTTTTTCCAACATGTGTACTTTGATAGTATCTTATTTATTTATCTATTTATTTTATTTCATTCTTTTATATCGAGGATAATGAGACAAGAACTCTTGTGCTTTTTTACATCCAGTCCCCGTATGTATGCAGTTTTGTAAATGTCCTCTGTTCCCACCGGCACATGATGGCCTACTCTTACGAGAAGCGGAACAAGATTTAACGTGTGCGCAAGATGTTCTGCGTGCGTTC
>JASPKP010005695.1:0-10000 GCA_030674155.1 Stramonita haemastoma | reverse complement strand
CTACATACAGTTTCTCATGGCTAGTTCCACGACCTGCTCCAACAATTATCCACATCACCTCCAGGTGTAAATCCTCCAAAGAATTCGCTAGTGAATCGGTACAGTTATCCCAAACATCAGCATTGTCAAAATGGGGTAATATGAAAGATCTGTGCATTACTTCAAGGGCACCTCTATTTATTTATTATTATTTTTTTATATATAGATTTTCATGCAACCAATTACCAGAGTCACCCCCTCCTCTCCTCCATGTGGCTGGAATGGTCCATTCGGAAAGGCCATCGCCGATAAGAATGGTTCCAGTACCGTCGCAGTAGCCGCAAGAATGTTGCCATATACAGCCCCGAATCGCCCTGGGGACTAAAACTCCCTGATTTTTTCCCCAGAGATGGTGTCTAAACACGACACCTGTGTGCATACTGTTTAAAAAAAATAATTTTTTGTTGTCGTCCGTTCCTACTGGCAAACAATAGCCTGTTCTTCCGAAAAAGTGGAACGGTTTTTTAACGAGTGCGTAAGATGTTCTACATGTATTAGCACACGGGGTCTCGGTTTATAGTCTCATCCTACTGACTTTGACATTCAGTTCGAATTTTTAGTCAAACTGGGAAGAAATGGAGAGGCTGGGAATCAAATCCAGAACCTCACAGTTTACTTGCTGGCAGCCAAAAGTCTTAATTAACCCTCCTGCCACCTTTCTTCACACTTACATACATACATACATACATACATACATACATACATACATACATACATACATACATACATACATACATACATACATACATACATACATACATACATACATACATATATACCTACATACACGCATGCATGCACGCACGCACGCACGCACACACACACACACGCACGCATACATACATACATACATACATACATACATACATACATACATACATACATACATACATACATACATACGTACACACGTACACACGTACACACACACACACATACATACATACATACATACATACATACATACATACATACATACATACATACATACATACATACATACATACATACATACATACACACACACATACACACATACACACATACAGTTCAGAAAAATAAGTGCAGGAAACCTATGTATGCATACCTATTTGCATGCGAATACAGGAGGTCTGTGCACGTCCTTGCATGCACGTTCACGTGACTGCATTCAACTACCGTATACACTTTCTTTCAAGAAAGAAAGAAAAGTTTTTAACACTCTTGAATCTAAACCTGACACTGGCCTCGAATGCATTGATTAAAATAAGAAATGGGCATTCGATAGCTGACACTCCGAGAGCTGATTATACTACTCAGTAGGAGGTCACCTTGACCCGGATCTTAAACAAGGAAGATGGTAGCACATGTCCTATGGTAGCTTTACTGACGTCAAGCTGCAAGCTTCTGGGTTTTTGTTGTTGTTGTTATTATGAAAAAAAGCCTAATTGGTGGAGAGGAAAGTAGTTCTCATCAAGAGAGTAGAAAACAACAACAACAACAACAACCAAACAAAACACTCCAAGGAATGTTTTGTGTCTGCACCCAAGCAAATAAAAACAACAACAAAAAACGTGACGTTTTCACGTTTGTTTCCTTACCTTTCTTATCCCCCCAACCCCACCTCTCTCTCTGTGTCTCTGTCGCTCTGTGTCTGTCTCTTTGTTTTTGTCTATGTATGTCCGTCTGTCTGTCTGTCTGTTTCTCTCTCTCTCTGTTTCTCTCTCTCTCACTCTCTCTCTCTCTCTCTCTCTCTTCTCTCTCTCTCTCTCTCTCTCTCTCTCTCTCTCTCTCTCTCTTTCTTTCTCTCTCTCTCTCTCTCTCTCTCTCTGTCTCTCTGTCTCTCTGTCTGTCTCTGTCTCTGTCTCTCTGTCTGTCTGTCTGTCTGTGTCTGTCTGTCTGTCTGTCTGTCTGTCTGTCTGTCTGTCTGTCTGTCTGTCTGTCTCTCTCTCTCTCTCTCTCTCTCTCTCTCTCTCTCCTCTCTCTCTCTCTCTCTCTCTCTTCTCTCTCTCTCTCTCTCTCTCTCTCTCTCTCTCTCTCTCTCTTTTCCTGCCTTCCCAGTTCATTCTCTTTTTTTTTTTTCAAGGAAATCTGGTTATTTTCTGGCATTTTAAAAAATATGTTTTTAAGAAAAAAAGCTAACATAAAACCGGAACGTGTCGGCTAAGGCCAGCGGGAAGACCTTCAGCAAAGTCTTGGCCTATACATCCAATACATTTGAAATAATCTGTTTATCCCCGACGTCGGAATGCAGCTACCTGAATGGTGGGCGAAAAACGGTCGCGTACGCAAAAATCTTACCATTGATGAACCTGGGATCTTTAACCTTGGAACCGTAGGGTGGGGGATGGGGGTGTGGAGGGGGGGGGGGGGGGGGACCAACGTTTTTTCAACATCAGTTTGTAGTATTAGACAGCGCAATAGTATTAACAGACCTACTCGAAACAAAAATATTTATAGATAATCATTTATAGATATTGTCGTTAACATCTGCTCTTGATAATAATTTTGGCGGAGATAATCTGTTTTCGTGTTGTGTACCTCCTCTGAAATCGGAGTGTGGCTGCCTGTGTGGCGAGGTATTTGAAAACTGCTACGCGCGCAAACTTCTCATCCAGTGTACGCTGATGATCTAAGAGTGATTCCCAGGTGGTAGGAGTGAGACATAGTGCGGATTCTGGGTGACCCCCCAGAATGTTAAGCTGGGGAACACCCAACAACAACGTAGTGGGAACCAGGGGTTGGGCATGGAAGAACTCTGTTGGTGTTAGCACTTGAATTTGCTTTTATGATCATATTTAGCGTTGTATGATTGCGAATTATTCTTCTTGTTTCTTCTTCTTCTTCTTCTTCTTCTTCTTCTTCTTCTTCTTCTTCTTCTTCTTCAATTACTAATCACCCTCCTACTCCCCCTCCTCTTCCTCACCACCACCACCACCACCACCACCACCACCACCACCACCACCACCACCACCACCACCACCACCACCACCACCACCACCATAATAGTGATAATTCGAATTTGAAAATTTGTTATTGCCCTCATCATCATCGTAATCATCATCGTCGTCGTCATCGTCATCATCATCGTCGTTGTCGTCATCATCATCATCATCATCATCATCATCATCATCGTCATCGTCGTCATCGTCGTCACCGTTGTCGTCGTCGTCATCGTCGTCGTCATCATCATCATCATCATCATAACCACCACCACCACCACCACCACCACCATCATCATCATCATCATCATCATCATCATCATCATCATCATCATCATCATCATGATGCATTATGCATCATGCATCATCACTACTTTAAAAATTAAAAAAAACCCATTATAATCAACATTCTTAACCAAAATACCTCTAATAACTACTATGTCTATCATTGCCCATGGCAGGTGCATGAACAACACACAAAGAGAGCCTGGGAAACGTACGTACACCCCACCATCTCCTCCTCCCCCCACAAAACAACGACCCACCTGAGATCGGCCAACAGCCATGGGCCATTGCCTCAGCACAGAGGACTTCGAACCTCGCGAGGGTCGCACGGGCCGCCTGCCCTCCTGCGCCGAGGTGGGGACTCTGAAGCCAGAAAACGGCGCCGCCACAGCTGACCAGGTGCGCATCGAGATGAAAGGGAAAGCCCGGGGCAAGCTTCCACCCGTGCCGCCTCCTAAACCTAAAGGTAAAAAGTAGAGAGAGAAGAGGGAGGGGGAGAGGGAGGGTGGGGAAGAAGGGCTGAGGGAAGGAGAGGGAGAGAGCGAGAGAGGGAGAGAGAACTCGAACTCGAACTCGAAAGGTTTATTCATGAAAAAAGGCCATTGGCCCATACATGAAGGGGGTTGCCGAATAACGATAACGATAATTGCTTTAACCTTCCCCGTACGTCGCCTCGGCCTCGACTCGCTGTACCTCCTGGGTGTATAGCAACCCATACTTTTATTGAAGGCATAACCCGCTCCCATATCTCCTGGGTGTGCAGACACCCATACTTTTAGTGAAGGCATAACCCGCTCCCATATCTCCTGGGTGTACATACACCCATACCGTTAGTGAAGGCATAACCCGCTCCCATATCTCCTGGGTGTACACACACCCAGGCTGTCTGAAAAGGAACTAAACCTCTGCCTTGCCTTGCATGAATCACTAAGCTCTTTCCCTACATCCTGGTTGCATAGCAACCCCATGACTTGAAGAGCCCACTGTAGGCCTACATCCTGGATGTTGAGTAACCTAATCTGCATACAGGGGAGTCTGCCTTTATGTGTAAGGTTTGTAAGAAGGGAGAGTGCTCTTCCTACAAAAGATCTAGTACTTGAGGTGCATAAAAGGTATGTACTCAAAATATGCCCATATGCACTGGAGCTATCCCTAAAGAAAAAAAGGGCTTGTTACTTTACTGTGCACCTGCATAGATTTGCAGTCTTATGGCCGTTGGTTTACTACTGAGTTGATAGTCAATAATAATAATAATAATAATAATAATAAAAATAATAATAATAATAATAATAATGATGATGATGATGATGATGATGATAATAATAATAATAATAATAATAATAATAATAACAATAATAATAATTATTGTTATAATAATAATAATAATAATAATAATAATAATAATAATAATTGCATCAGAACATCTTGCACACATGTACGATCCTGTTCCGCTTTTCATAAGAGTAGGCAATCATGTGCTGTGGGAACAGATGACAAGATTTACAAAACTGCGTACGCACGGGGACTGGACATAAAAAACCCAAAAGTGCTTATTCCATTATCCTCATTATAAAAAGTAAATAAATAAATAAAAATAAAATATCATAATTATGTGCACAGATGCACACGCATACATACACACATTCAAAGATATGTGCACACACACACACACGCACATGCACACACACATGCCATCCACTTCAAAAAAGAAAATCAAAGCTTATTCAATGAATCATCCATAAATAAAAAATAGACTTTGACCGACTTTGACTTGGACACATGTATGCACGCATGCATGCATGCACACAGGCACGCATGCAGTCAGACATACATGTGCCCACGTTCGCGCACCCACGCACGCACACGCATGCAGATGCGCGCGCGCACACACACACACACACACACACACACAATTTGCACGCACACGCATGCGCGCGCGCGCACACACGCACACGCACACACACAATTTGCCTCAAACTCTCAAAAGTACTATCATGTAGGGCCTACCACCACAGCTTAGCAGCGAGCAAAAATTCTCAGTACAAGGACAGGTGTCCTAGCAACCACGATGTAGGGAGGCCACAAGGTAGTGACGTCATTCTGATGTTGTAATGAGTAACCCTTCTTTCAGCGTATGGGTGTGTACACACCCAGGACGTACTGGGAGTTTAAATGCTAATTAAGTGCATTTTTAATTAACACAAACAAGCCATTTTTTGTGGAAGTGTAGGTCAGATGTTTATTGACAAAGTCATGAAATTTCAAGGCTGTAGGGTTGATAGTTTTTGAGTTACAGAGCAAAATATAGGGGTCTGGGTGTACACACACCCAGAGCGTATGGGGAAGGTTAAGCTGACACACGACGCTACTCCAAGCCATGGAAACCACAGCATTGATTAGTAATGTACATGGAGACACGAAACACTTTACTGTCCAGATATGTTACGGCATTCCGAGCCTTTCTTTCGTCCACTCTGTCACACTACACACCCTTAGGTCTAGGCTAGGCCTAGCCAAGAAACCGCTGTAATAGTTCTCTAAGTGTCGCTAAGTCCCTTGAAGCACACGATAGGGTCTCCGTGTGTAGTGTGTTCTGGATTCGCTTCCCATTCCGCAAACTGGCGAGTTTGACACGTTCCTCTTTTAGCATGTTTTTCTCTTGCTGTTTGACAAACCAGTACACACATACTGGCTCAGTGTCTGGTTGGCATGCGCACTGGATCACAATGTCGTCTGACTCACATGTCACAATATCTTCACCGTCTGAATGATGTAGCACGGATTTTCTAAAGTGTGTATTTCTTTGTCTGTCTCTTAGCCTTTTCTGTACGGATCTATCAGTTAGAGTAGCCACGTACTGTTTGACATTTCTTGTGTCGAATGGACCAACAATATTATCATCGTTCACCTCAGGCTGCAAAACACACATATCAGCACAGTCACTACAATCAGACATACAGGGAGGTTCTAAATCAACCGATGATGGCAACTTAACTGATGTTTTTGTGTTGATGTCCTGTGTGTGTGTTGTTGGTAGATCTATTCCATGTGTATCTACACATGCTGTATTCCCCTGTTCTACTCCACTGTCAGGCAGACTGGAGGCACTGAGGACACAGTCACTTTCACACACAACACTTGCCTGCTTCTCTTTATGCTTTCGAGAGCGCTCAACATCTCGTCGTCTTTGAGAAAACGATTTTTTCCTGTAGTACTGTGCTTGTGTGCTGCGATTCACTGTTGGATCCGCCATGTTGGTTGACACTGTTGTGTCCACTGGTTTCAGTCGCAAGACAAAAACCACGCTGTCCCCTTCTCCTGCCACTTTCCAGCTGGAAACTGCATTGTCAGTCAGCAGGGCGCCTAAGGTCCTCTCCACAGCTGCTGGAAGTCCAGTAACTGGCATTTTTGACTGAATTTCTAGTTTTACTGCTGCTCACAGAAAATGTACGCCCTGTCCGCTTCACTTCTCGTCGAGAGGGAGAGAGAGCGAGAGAGAGAGAGAGAGAGAGAGAGAGAGAGAGAGAGAGAGAGAGAGAGAGAGGTGTTCTCCAATGGTAAGATTTTGCGTATGCGATCTTTTTTTCCCTACCATACAGGTTGCCGCATTCCGACTTCGGGGATGTATGCTGGGTATGTTCCTGTTTCTGTAACCCACCAAATGCTAACATGACTTGCGGGATCTTGCATATTCGATCTTCGGCATGTGTATATATATACACGAAGGGAATAAAGGCACTGGCAAGAGAATCGTAAAATTCCTCACCCCCAAATTCAACAGACACCGCCGAGATTCGAACCCACGACTTCATGGACCCACGGGATTGAAGTCGAGCGGCCTTAGCCACTCGGCCGTAGAGTCCATCAGAGACAGAGATGTGAAACAAGCTCTTCAGTTACTGCACAGTAGACAAAACCGTGTTACGTTTATTGTTTCGCTGAATAAGATGGAACATGACGAGAAATTGGTCAGAAAAGTTTAAGAGCAGAAAAGAAATCAGAACCATCGCCCTTCCGATAATCAAGTTGATCTTTCGCGCGAGGGCTTGTAAGGTAGTTGTGGTAGAATAAACTTCTTTGTTTGAATGCAGTTTTATGGAAATCTGAGGCCGTCTTGTAAATATCCTCTTTCTTAAGAAATGTCGACTACACATGTTTGAATGTTTCAAGTATCAACTTGTTAGTTAAGATTTGTTGTTCTTATTTCGGGTGTCATCTGATCACCAGAGGAAAACTAGCTCCAGTGTCACATAAAAACAGAGTTAGGAAAAGAGTTTTACCTTGTAATGTGACAAACTCATTCGTATTGAATGCACATGTTAAAAAAAAAAAGACGAGGATTGAAATTGTATATTTGAAAAAAGAGAAGACATTGCAGGAAATTGACAAAACTGGTAACTTTTCTTACAGATATTACAACTGATTTTTTTTCTGAATTGTTAAACTTAGAAACATGTGAATGTGTCAGGGCTGAAAAGATGGTAATGTTCCACACCAATAATGAATATATGCTAACAAAATAGACGACATAATTTTTTAAAACATAAAAAAACACGCACGGTATCTGCTCTTGACATGTTCTAGGAATCCCCATTTAAGTATCACTAAGTAAAAATACTTGTCAAGTTTCACCAAACAGAACTGTGAAAGATAACTGTGAATGATTACCAATGTGAAGCTGAACAGTTAAGCAGTGAAAAGTGTGTGTCTTATAGAAGATGAAGAACATGAGACTTCTGACCACAATCGATTTTACATTGATAAAGTTTTGTGGGTTTTGTAGGTCGGTCTGCAATAGCTAGAATCTATATAGCTCAATTTCGTTCCAGATTTTAAAATAAAACAAAATTTTTTTTTCTCCAGGGTATTTCTTTAACTGAAATATATCATAGTATAAAGTTAGTCAATCTATGAAGATGGTATTGTATCTTGCAGATGTGTTTGTATTGTAGACCTCTCTCAAGTCACGGCAGAGTTCTCTATGAATTTGGGGCTGTTTTCCCTAGGGATAGCGTGTCACCACAAACGCAGCGCCACCCATTACTTTTCTATCTTCCTGTTTGTGTGTCTTTTCCTCTATGAATGGTTTATTTGCCACAGAACTGTTATCAGGGGTAGCTATTTTGTTGTCGGCTATTTTTTGTTTGTTTTGCTTTCGTTAACCGTGTGTTGCTCTCAAGACCTCGGTTTATCGTCTAGTCCGAAAGATTATCAGCCAGACCCCAACTCGAGGTCTAGGGGATGTTCTTCTTTTCTATTTTTTAATTCTTTTATTTCAAGGATACTGGAACAACCACTCATGTGCTTTTTTGCATCTAGCTCTTGTGTGTATGTGGTTTTGTAAATTTTGTCATCTGTTTCCAACCAGCAACCAATGGCTTATTCTTTCGAAAAGCGGAACAGGTTTTACTGTGTGCGCAAGATGTTCTGCGTGCATTCGCACACGGGCCTCGGTTTATAGACTCATCCGAAGGACTTTTGGGGGGAGTGGAGCCGACACTGATGTTAACTTCATGGGAAAAATCCTTTTGAACGAGATTCGAACCCAGGATGGAAAGTACAGGCTTAGACGGGGATCAAACCCGCGACTCCTTACCTTTTAGATGGCGTGTTATCTCTAAACCACCGATGTTTATGTTTTATTTTACAGATGGTTTGATCGTAAGAGGAATGTATGACTTCCAAAAAGTGAGCGAGGACGACTTGTCCTTCAAGAAAGGGGACAGGATGCTTGTCGATGAATCCACGTGAGTAGCGGATGAACTAGAAAATTTTACCTCCGTTTTATTCGGTAAATTAACTTAACGAATTTTTTTTTTTACAATGGTATGTATGTATGTATGTATGTATGTATGTATGTATGTATGTATGTATGTATGTATGTATGTATGTATGTATGTATGTATGTATGTATGTATGTATGTATGTATGTATGTATGTATGTATGTATGTGTGCCTGCATGCCTGCCTGCATGCCTGCCTGCCTGCCTGCCTGCCTACCTGTCTGCCTGTCTGTCTGTCTGTCTGTCTGTACGTATGTACGTATGTCTGCATGTCTGTATGTCTGTATGTCTGTATGTCTGAATGTATGTATGTATGTATGTACGTATGTACGTCTGTCTGTCTGTCTGTATGTATGTACGTATGTCTGTATGTCTGTATGTCTGAATGTATGTATGTATGTATGTATGTACGTATGTACGTCTGTCAGTCTGTCTGTCTGTCTGTCTCTGTTTGTCTGTCTGTCTGTCTGTCTGTCTGTCTGTCTGTCTGTCTGTCTGTCTGTATGTATGTATGTATGTATGTATGTATGTATGGAACTGTCGCTGAGTGCATGCTTTTTTTTTACTTGGAGGAAGACGGTTTGTGGTTAAGAGGTTCGAGTTCTAAGGTCATGGTAAAAGCGTCCCATAACCTATTCCTTCAGCGCCTGGGTTTTATCACAGTTCTTGATTAAACCATTGACGCTGGGGGCAACAACAAAGTGGGAGTCTGTTTTAACGTGTGCTTCGACTTTAGAGATATAGTTGGGAATTAAACCTACCAATTTCGCCAGGATAGTCGAGAAGTACCTTCCTACTCTTTCCGATTTGCACCTGTCGTGAGTGATTTTGACCTGCACAAGTCTGTAAGCACAGGGGCCCCACTGGTTTAGAGTCCTCCTCCTCCGAAAGACTTGACATTCATTTAGATTTTCCCGTCAAACTGGGAAAAAAGGAAAAGGGTGGGAATCGAGCCCAGAACCTCACAGTTTA
>JASPKP010005694.1:0-15435 GCA_030674155.1 Stramonita haemastoma | reverse complement strand
ATGAGGGAAAAAATTTAAAAATTTCAAATTCAACAAAAAAACCCAAAAACATGTGAAATGTAGGGATTTTTTGGGGTAGTATTTTGTAAAAATGGAAGATAAAAAAAAAGGAGAGAGAAAAGAGAGAGAGAGAAAAGAGAGAGGAGAGAGAGAGGAGAGAGAGAAGAAGAAAAGAGAGAAGAGGGGAGAAAGAAAGAGAGAGGGAGAGAGCACCTTCGGGTCACATCACAAGGGTGAACCATGAAAAAGCGGGGCCTCCCCCCCCTCCCCCCAAAACAAAAAAAAAAAAACACCCCATCACAAACAACAAAATTTTCCTATTAAAATGTTCCTAACTTTAAACAGCACGGGGGGGTCCCCCAAAGGGGTGTGTGTTTTGTCTCACTCATCACAACGGGGTTTTCACTGTGGTATCGAAATACGTACTGGTTGAGAAGTGAGTGTGTGCACGGCTTTTTTGGAAAACGCCCTGGTCAAAATAAGTACCAGACCCCTTTTTTTAAGTGTTTTTTTTCTCCTGTCCATTTGAATAAAAGGTTGTTACGCAAAATCAAAAATTTGGGGCATTTCAAAACAAAATTTTTAAAATAAAATAGTTTTTTAAAGGAAATTTGTTATTTTTTTTAAAGTCATACAAGCAATTGAAAAGTTTTTTTACTTTTTTTTTAACACTGTTTAGCCCAAATTTATGTACCCGGGGAAACTTTATTAAAAAAAAAACACCCATTTTACGCACACATCCATCAACATCCCAAACCCCCCCCTTCCCTTCCCATCTCTGAAATAAATTTTTGAGTGAAAAAAAAACGAAAAATGGGAAGCAACAACAATCATGTGGGAAAAGACCAATCAACAAAATATGACAAAACTCCCACTCTGTTTTGTTGTAAAGGGGGGGGGGGGGTGTTTGGGGGTGTGCAACCCCGTGTGGTGCTCACGGGGCCCTTTTACCCTGGCATGTTGGTAAAGTGATCTGTTTTCCCCCCATGTGCTATCCCGGGGTGTGCTTGCATTCATTTCCCGTATCTGTATGTGTGTCCCGGGGTGAGTGTAAAATTTCACGGGCCCAGGTGCCTGGTTTTTAGTTTGGGCAACCTATTTTTGGGCGACTGGGGCCTCTATACACCTTAACAATTTTTCTCTTTGTGCCCCTTTTTCTGTAGCGTTGGTTCAATAAAGCCCTTTTGTTTTGGGGGGGCAGGGAAATTTGGGACCAAAAAGATAAGGTGTTTGACTTGTTTTTTTTTTCCCTTTTGTGAAAGAAAAACGACAAAGGGTGATTCCCCCACGTCTGACACCCGAGTGGGGTGAAATACTTTGTGTGTGTGGGGTTTTGTTGGTGGTGTGTTTTGTGTGTGTGTGTGTGTGTTTGGGTTTTGGGGTGTGTGTGTGTGCGTGGGTTTGGGTATTCTTGTATTGTCCCTGGTCGTGTTTTTGGGAATTTTCCTAAGCTTTAAACAGCACTGGGGGTTTACCCAGATGTGTGTTTTTCTCACTTTTGTCAAAACTGGGATTTTTACGTGGTTTTCGTAAGTACGTACGTTTAGAAGTGGTGTGTGCCCCCGGCTGTTTTGGGAAAAGTCTGGTCATATAAATTTCCCAGATCACCCCTTTTTAAGTGAATTTTTTTTTTCCTGTGGGCCCGTAATTTTAGGGGTTTTTCGCCCAAAGAATTTTCACTTGGGTAATCAAGCTTTTAAAACTTTTTTTTTTTTAAAAACAGGGAAATTTTTAAACGAGGCATTAGTATCAGAACCTTTTTTATAAACCAAGGGGACAAAACCCTTTTGGGGTTAGGTTTCTTTCAAATTAAAAAAAAAAATTTTTTGGTTTGATTTTTTTAGAAGTTTTGGAGAAAAGCTTAATCTCTTATGAGTAAAGCTAATACTGGAATACTTTTTGGGGGGTGTTTTAAATTAGAGGGACGAGCATTTTGGGTGCAAAAAATGTTTTGATGTACGATGTTTTTTGTTTCATTCTTTTTCTTGGGGGTTTTACCTAGAGAAGGGGAAGGTTAAATTTATTGGGCACCTTCACCTTACCCCTTTTCCTTGACCTTACTTTTTTTGTAAAGAAAAAGGGTATTTGCCCCGATTTTCACAATAACAACAACTTTATTATCAAGTTGTGTGTGTGTTGTGTGTGGTTGTGTGTGTGTGTGTGTGTGGGGGTGGTGTGGTTTTGGTTGCGTGGTTGGGTGTGGGGTGGTTTGTGTGTGGGGTATGTGTGTGTCTGTGTAAAGCTTATGTGTGTGTAAATTATTTGTTTTTGTTTGTGGTGGTTGTGTGTGTGTTTTGTGTGTGTGTTTTGTGGTTCTTTTTGTGTGGTGTGTTTCTTTAAAGTGTTCACTTAATTTTTGGCCGCTTCTAGTGGCCCTTTGTGTGTGGTGGGGGGTGTGTTTGGGGTTTGTGTTGTGTGTGTGTGTTTTGTGTGGGTGGGGTGTGTTTTGTAGATGCGTGACTGCTTAATGTGTGTTTTGTGTGTGTATTATGTGCGTGTGTGTAAGTTTTTGCCCCTTTTGTTTACAAAATTTAAAATTGCGTAATTGAAATGGTAAAAGTAGAAAAATAATGAAACCAAAAAAATGTTTAATGTAAAAAAATGTAATTGGATAAAAAAAGTAATTTAATTAAAAGGGAAGGTAAGTCTGTACCATTAATGAAAAGCCCCCAGCCGCCGGCCCTGTCCTTCCTGTCGTCTTTTTTTCTGTCCTTGTGAAATAGATGTGGAATAAATTATTTTTAATAAAGTAAATGGAGGAAAAGAAATGAAAATTTTAAAAGGTTTTTAAGTTTTTAATTGTAGGAAAATGTAAGGGAAAACCTTTGTAAATGGGGAAATGTTTAAAAAATTTTGGGGTATTTTTGGTTAGTATGTTAAAAATTTATGTATGAAATTTTAAGAGGGGCCCTTTAAATTTTGGGTAGGGGGAACCGAAAAGGAATTTTAAAGAAAAAGGTTAAATTTTATGAGTTTGAAATTACGATGAAATTTGAAAATTATAAATTCATAAAGTTTGAAAAAAAGGGAAAAAAAGAAAGGCCTATAAAAGTGTTTGTTTGAACACAGTGAAAAAGGCCCCCTTTATCGGTGGCCCTAAACCGGGGTCCCCGGGTCCCCCCCGGGCCTTTCTCCTTTTGGAAACCCAATTTGGGGCCCCCCTTTTAAAGGGTAAAATGCGGGGGGGCCCTTTCCCCCCAAACCCAACACCCCCCAAAACCACCCCCCCCCCACACACACACACAACCCCCCCCACCCCCCCCCCCCACCCCCCCACACCCCAAAAACCCCAAAATATATATATAAAAAAAAATAAAAACAAAAATTTAAAAATTTTAACAAGAAAACCCCCAAACCAAAAACCCCCCACACAAAACAAAAACCCAGCCCTTCGGGCCAAAAGTTTACACAAACAAAACCCGCCTAGTGCACGCACACGCCGCCCGCAAAACACACACAAAACAACACACCCCACAACACACACAAAACCACCCACACTTTACACACACCCCCAACATCCCCCGCGCCCCCGTGCCCGCCCCAAACGGCAGGCTTCCAAAAAAAAAAGTTGGGCACACCAAAAGGCCCTTTTAAATTTACCCACTGTTTTCCTTTCCCCTTTTTATCTGAAATTATTTGATAAAAATAGTTTAGACTCACTAAAAATTATTTAGTAGATAGCAAAGGGGGGGGTTTTATCCGGGGGGGGGGATAAATTTAATTTGGGGGCCTTTAAAAAATGGGGGCGGGGGGCCGATTTAACTAGTAATCATCCCAATGGGGATTGTTTGGCAGGGGGCTAAAAAAGGGCTAAACTAAATGAAAAAAAAGTTTTTAAATTTTTTTTTTTGGGGAGAATTTGAGTTAATTTTTTAATTTCATTTGGGAGGAAACAGATTCCTACACCATTTTAAAATCCTTAAACTAAAAACCCATTCCCGGGTTTGCCCCCTATTTTTTAAAATGGTAAAGTACTCCCAGGAAAACAGGTACAGGTAACCAGTCAAAAAATGTCCTATTTCTTAAAAATCGAAAAAGGAAAAATTTAAGGGGAATGTGAAATTATTGTAATGACTAAAGTAAAAATTCCTAGTTTGGGGTCAAGAAGAGAAAAAGGGTTTAAAAGGGTAAGCCCCAATAAAAAAATGTTTTTCCTAGGGGAACGGGGGATCAGAATCCCCAGTTTTTTCGAAAGGCCAAAAAAATTTTGAGGCCGGGTGGCCCATCTCCCCTCTCCCCTCGTTTTGTTTCCACCTTACCCTTGGACCCTAAAGAAGCAATACCCATTTTTCCAACCAAGGATAACTGGGGGGACTTTTTTTACAGAAAGGCCAAAAAGGGGCCCCAAAAATTTTTTTAAACCCTTTCCAATTGGAAAACCAAACTTTTATGCGTTTTTAAAAATTTTGGGGGGGAAAAAATTTGGAGTTTTTTTGGGGGGGGAATTGAGGCTTTTCCCTTTCCCTATTTTTTTTTTGGGGGCCCAAAAAAAATTATAAAACAAACCCCAGAAACTTTTTCTAAAAAATTTGGTGCGAAAAGCCAAAAAGGGGAACCAAAATTTTCTACAAAGAAAGTTTTTTTTAAATCATTGGGGGTTTAAAAAAAAAAAAAAGGAAAAGGATTCAATACTTGACCCATAAAAAAAATGATGACCCCCTGGTAAATCCCCCGTCTGTATTTTGTAAACCCAACCCCTTAAAAAGGAAAAAAATGGGTTTTGTTTGGGGAAACAGTAGAAAAAGGGAACTTAAAAAAGGGTTAAACCTTTTTTCCATTCAAAAACAAAATTCCAATTAAATTTTCAATATAAAACCCCAAACAAAAAACCCCCAAAAATAATTGGGGAAAGAAAAAAAACCAAAAACCGGGGGCCGGGCAAAAAATTTATCAACTGAAAATTGAGGGGCTGCTAAACGCCCAAAACCCCCAAAAACCCGGGAAAAAAAGGTTCCTGGGCTAAGGGGTCTGGTTAAAAAATGGTTTCAAAAGGAAAAATTTTTCCAACTACACATTCCACAAAACCCCAATCCCCCAAATTTGGCTTTTCCTTGGTAAACCCCTTTGGGGGAAATAAAAATTGGGGAAAAAATTCGCCCCTTTTTCCCTCCCCCCAAAAGTTTTAAAAGGCTTTTAAAACCCGAATTTGGGGGTTTCCTATTTTTGGGGGACCAAAAAGGGGTTTTGCTGGAAAAGGGGGAAAAAACAAACAAATCATAATATTTTCGGGTTTTTAAAAATTTGCCCAAAACGGGGCTCCTTTTAGGGTTTAAATTTTGGGGATTTAATCAAAAAAATGGGGGTTTAATAACTGTTGAAGGGTTTGATTTATTAAAATGACCCCCTTTTTAAAAACCCAAACCAAGGGTAACTTTTACAAAAAAAAACAGCAAGTTAAATGGCCGAAACAAAATTTTTTTTTGTTTTAAAAAATGGCAAACCCTTTCCTATTACGGGGCCAATCCCCCCTTTAAAACCCCTTTTATTTTGGCTTTTTTTGATTACCAAAAATTCTTCTAAACCCCTTTGTCCATCCCAACGGGGGTTAAACTTCCTTCCAAAGGGGAATAACAAAGGGAACTGGGAGATTTTAAATACCATCTTCAACTTGACGAAAAAAACGTGTTAAAGGGAAAAAAAGGCCCCGGACCCAAAAACCCCCGGCCCCACCAAAACAACGCGGGGGGCCCCGATATTGCCAAACCCGGCGAAAGTATTTCGGGGGGCCGACCTAAAGCATTTTTAAACCAGGGGTTTTGTTTTTTGGGTGGTTTGGGGGGGGGTTTCGGGGGGTTTCGCGGGGGTTTATTAAAGGGGTCCCCCCCAGGGGGCCCGGGATTTTGTTTTGTTGGGGGGGTTGGGGGGTGTCCCAGTCGGGTGGGGGGGTGGGGGGTTTTTGGGGGGGGATTCTTTTGGGACGGGTTCCCCCACCCCCAAACGCCGGGGCCGGCGCGGGGCAGGGCTTCCCCCGGGCCGGGGCGGGGCCACGTACAAAGCCACACATACCCTCCCCAAACTCATGCACTCACGAAACATACATACATACAAAAACAACTTTAAAACCCTTTAACATAAAACCCCATCCCTTTACATACATACTTTACTTTCTTTAACTACATAAAAATACATACTTTACAACAAAACATAAAAAAAACCCCCTTTTTAATTACAACTTTACATACATACATAAAAAACATACATACATACATACATACATACTTTACATCTTAAATCCCATCTTTCAAAACATATAACATAAAACCCACATATACGCACACGTAAAACTTTCCCACATTTACCCCAACACACACACCCCCCCACCCCACCCCAACACAACACAAACTTAAAACCGCCAACACCACAAACATTTGGCCCCCCCTTTCTTCACACCACACCCCCACAACACCCCCCCAACCCCACCCCCACCCCCCACCCCCATCCCCAACCCCAAAAACACCCCCAACCCCCCCATACCCAAAACCCCCCTTCACCCACACCCCCCCACCCCCGCACCCCCACACCCACCCCGCTCTCTCCTCCTCTTCACAACCCACCACACCCCACCACACACACACACAACCCCCAACAACCACACACACAATCCCCAAACCACAACCAAACATACCAGGGTAATTCCTACATTAAATTAAATCACCCCCCCGGCGCCCTTCCCCGGCGAAAAAAATTAATAAAAACACTTTCAAGTCTAACGTACTGCCTCTGTTTTTCGTGGCATTCGGGCACAGAACTAAAGTGCCAAAAACCCGGGGAAACCTTTTTTTCAGCAGAAAAAAAAACCCTGTACGTTCATATTAAATTATTTATTCTTTATTCTTTTATACCGGGGGCCTAAATGGAAAAACCTCTTGTTTTTTTTTTTTAAAAAATCCATTTCCCCGTGTGCATGCAGTTTTTGGGTAAAACCCTTGTCATCGGGTTCCTACCGGCACCCCAATGGCCTACTCTTACGAAAACGGAGCGGGTTTTAACGTTTTTGCGCAAAATTTTTCTGCTTTCTTTCCAAAAAGGGGGCTTGGGTTTATAGCCCCACATACAAAAGGAGTTTTGGGGAAGGAATTTTGGTGGCACGATGATGTGAGGGAAGGCTTCCTGGTTGGTGTATTTCCCTAAAACCCAAGGAAGTACAAGGTGTTTACGACTGCCGCTTAGCAAAATTTCCGTGTCCTTATTCCTTGCACTGAAAGGATTTTGTTTTTGGGGTTTTTTGGTGCGGGGTTGTGTTTGTCCCGTGCTTTGGTGAAACATATTTTTGAGTTGTTTTTGTTTGAGTGTAGTGAGGTGTGTTGTACTGTTTTTGTGCTTTTTTCTTGCTTTTTTTGGTTGTTGAAAGTGAAGTGAAATAGGGGTAGTGTAGGTAGTTAGTGATTGTATTTGTACGTAGCGTAGCGTAGCGAAGCGTTTTGTAGTGTAGTTTATGTAAGAAAGTGTAGCGTACTTAGCGTATTTAGTGTAGTTTTAGTGTATGAAAGTGTATGTGTGAAGGGGAAAGTGTAGTGTAGGGGAAGTGTAACGAAATACAGTATACGTAGTATAGTGAAGCGTAGTGTAACGTAACGTAGTGTAGAGGGGTTTGGGGTGTAGTGTAGTGAGTGTGGGTTAGTGAAATGTATGTAGTGAAGGGTAGTGTAGGGGTAGTGTAGTGTAATTAGTGTAGTGTAGTGTATGTATGTAGGTACTTATTAAAAACTGTATTTGTACTGTATTTTTTGTAACTGAAAGGGGTACTTTAAATTTTGGCTTTGGGGGGAAATTTGTACTGTTTTTGACTTTTTTTGCATCGTTTTTGTATTATAATCAATAGTACGTACTGTTTTTTTTGGGCTTGCGTTGTATTGTACACATCTCTTTTTTTTGCATTGTATTGTATCAAAATTGGTACTTTGCTTTAAAAACAAAATTTATAGCGCCACATTATTTTGTTATTGTTTTTGAATTGTATTGTTTTGTGCGGCATATCTCCTAAATAAAATTTAAGGGGAAGAAAGTTTAAAAAAAAATTTTTTTTTAAGTCAACAAGTGGGGCAGGTAACTTTGTTTTCCTGGGAAAGCGAAAAGTCCGGGCCCAGGAGGGGTGCGGGGGTTTTCGAACCCCGTTTGAGCCTAAAACTCCACCTCCCCCCCCCCCCCCCCATCCTTCAGCCCAAAGAGGGGGTGGTCGGGTGCTAGCTTTCCCGAATGGGACGATAAACCGAGGCCTGTGTTTTAAATACATCTTTTATTTAGCGCCCGTAAAAAAAAACCCACATTAAAAAGAGGGGTTTGCCCCCGGCAAAAATCGGGTTAGAAAAAAGGCACCGATAGGGAAACAAATACAATTGTACACAAAAAAGGGGGAAAACAATGGGTGCCGCCGCACTTGTGGCGATCCCCTCCCCCCGGGGGGAAAAAAAAAAAGGAAAAAGGGAAAAAAGGGGGTCCAATAACCACCCGGTCGTGGGGGAGCGGGCGTCAGAGACCTTTCTTATTTTGGGGCCACCCATTTGAGGGGGGGCCCATTTTCTTTTCTTTCGCTGATTTACCTTCCATGCCCCTTTAAGAGGGCATGCCCCCCATTTACAGCGGGGTAAAACTGGGGGACTGTACTGAACCCATGGCGGCAAATAAGGGTTTCCCCCAAATCCAACAGGAAACCACCCGACGCGCTTAACTTGACTGGGGAAAGCGAGGCTTGAACTGACTTTTGGGAAAGCGGGGGCCGAATTCACCAGAAAATTAGCGTGCTTTAAGTGGTGTACATGTAAATTAAAAAAAAAAAGTGTGGGAACATGGTGTAAATTGTGGATTTGTGTTTTTGTGTGATATTTTCAGTATGTCCGGGGAAGCCTTCTGCCATTTCCACGGGGGCCCCTTGTTCCTACAGACAGGGATCCCGGGATGAAAACAGGGAACCCTTGGTTCCCCAAAGATGGTGGGTGAAGCTTCACATAGTGGCTAGCATGCAATTGATTCTGAAATGTAACGTATTATTTCGCCATAGCGTGCATAAGCACGCACAAACCTCACCAAAATATACCAACACATACACACTCCCACAATACCACATACATATACCACGCACCCCACACACATACACACATATATATACCGTAAAATCCTGCATAAGCCCAATCTAGCGAACGCCCATCCCCTCACTCACTCCTCATCCCATGTCCCAAAGGCGTAGGGGGGACAAAAGGAAGAGCAAACAAGATCTTTTTCCATGCTTCACGATCCTTGTGGTAGTAGGGGTGTTGTGGGGGTTTGGGCGGTCCGTCTTTGATGTTTCAACCCATGATTTTTTTTGGCGGCCTCTTCTTTCTTTTCCCTCGACTGTTCTTCAGGGAAGGGGGTTTTTTTCCCCGTTGTGTTTCCCCTTGTGGGTGACCCCAAAACCCCAAGCTTTTCCCCTTTATGGTGGAGAGCAAAAAGGGTCTTGGGGGCCCACACCTTTTTGATTTCTTCTTTCACAAAATTATTGGGCTTGTGTTCTTTTTATGATATTTTTTAGGGTCTTTTGTGGCACTTTTTTCTCGAAAGCTTGGTTCTCCCTTAAAATTTTGCTGCAGAGCCTGAAACACACCAAAGGGGGATAGATATCACGAGGGGGTTAAAAGGTGGTATTTGGGCAGAAGCTGATGTTGTTGCTTCTGATGATCTTCTCGAGTCTGACTAAGCAATGTTCTGTTGCAATCGAGCTTTCATTTCATTGTTTGATGTGCCATCTTGTGTTGGATGGGCTAAGTATTTGAATTGGCTCCCCTTTTCAGTGTTTCTCCTTTCATTTTTTTTCCGTGATGTCTTATCGCGCGTTGCCAGTTTTGATTTCTCGTATGACCTCCGCCGTATGCGCTCGCTCGATCTTTTAAAATTTGTCTGTGAGGTTTGCATTCTTGTTTGCTGCTCCCCATGAGGCCCAATGTCATCTGCAAATCTGAGGTTGCAAAGGTTTTTCCCCCAAATGGGATGGAAGTTTTGGTGGTTTTCAGTTTTGTCATGGTTTTGGGAAGAGGTGAAGAGACAGGGGGAAAAAGGGCAGCCCTGGCAAACCCCCAACCGGGTTTTAAAGAACTCCCCACGGATTGTTCAGGGAAAAACTGCACTTTTGCGTTCTCTACAGAGCCTTTATGACTTCAATTAGGGACTGTCAAAGTTGAAGTGCCCGGAATTGCCCAAGGCCGTCATGCCCCACCCTTCAAAGGCCTTTTTGGGTTTTTATGAAAAATTTTGGTACAATCTTTTTTTGGGGTTGGGATGCTTTTTTTCAGAATTCTCAGATTGAAAATTGTTCCATTGTGCTCGTTTTGGTCTAAAGCCCCCTTGTTCTTTTGCAAGTTTTTCCGCTTGGGTTTTTCATCTGTTTAGGACTACCTGCAGCTGATTGTAGGTACTTTGAGACTGATGGTTTTTGTAGCCCGGCATTTTTTGAGGTTTCCTTTCTTTTTGGAGGGGATTACAAGGACGTGTCCATTCTTTTGGCCATTCTTTTGGTGTCGTGGTCTTCTGACAAAGTTCTGTAAACCCCTTTGCTTTTTAAAATTCCCTCCATTTTTAGATTTTCAGCTGGGAGTTATCGTTTCCCAGGGGACTTCCCCTTCCTTCAATTGTTTAATACGATCTACGTCACCCTTAGTATTTGGGGCTTTTCTTGGTTTTCCCAGGGGGTTTGTTGGAAATATTTTTTGGTACGGGCGTAGGGGGGTAGTTGTCAACCCTTACAGTATTCTGTCCAGCTTTGGGAGGAGGCATTTTTTTTCCTTTTAAAAGATTTCCTTTTTTTCTTAAAAAGCCCCACCCCCCCACTTTGGGCCAAAATTTTATCACAGGGTAACTACCTACCAAAACCCATCCGCTTTTTTTTCAAAGAATACTCATTTTTTACTAGGTTTTATGCGACTGTTCTAAAAGTCATTTTTTTTCCCCCCTTTTTTTTTACCTTTTTTGTGTTTCTTTTCCTTTTTTCTTATTTTTTTCCCTCTCCTCACTCCTACACTTTTCCCAACAATTTAAAATTACTTCATGTTTTTTTCCACGACGTCTTTTGTCTATCAGTGAAAAATGCCGAAGCGACAGTCTTACACTGTATTTTTCAAATTGGAAGCCCCCCTATTGGGTCATCATTACACGGTTTACACAAAAATTAACTTTGTGCAAAAAGGGTCTATCCCTAGCAATGCCCCCCCCCAATTTTGCCCTTTTTCAGTGCACAGGGGGGATGGGGTATGCTAGGGATTTTTTGGAATAAATATATATATATATATATATATAAATTTTTATATATATATATATAAAAACACGTAATATTTATATACAGTAAAATTTTTATATTATACACGTGCACGCCCGCCAAGTGCTATCGCACACTTTCGTACCGCGTGCGCACAAACCACACACCCCAACACACACACACACACACACAACCCCACACACCACACACACAAAACCCACACCAACACACCTTAAAGCGTTTGTGTTCTTCCATCACTTTGTATTGAATTTTAAATTATGTATTTTATTATGTATGTTGTATGATTATTTGAGGTATGTTGTTTATGTATGTATGTATGTATTATTATGTATGTTATGTATGTATGTATGTATATGTATTGTATATGTGTGTATATTTTTTTTTCCCTGTATTTTCTCTTTTGTTATATATAATTATATATTTATATATAATATATATATAATTATATATATATATATATATAAATATATAATTATATATATATATATATAAAAAGTGGTGTTTTGGTAATAGGGGTGAATAATGTTTTGGGGTAGATTGTAAAGTAGTTATTGTGTGAAATAAAGTGTATTTATAAAAGGTTTGACAGACAATAAATTTTTATATAAAAATAAATTTTACAGATTATGCTTTGATGTTTGGCGAAGTTTTATGCAATTAATTTTTAAAATTTCTGTGTGTAAAGTAATGTGCAGAAAAAATGGGTTGACAGGTTTAATTTAAAAAGTAAATAATTTTTGACAGATATCATGCATTGATGTATGTTTTTTTCGCATACACATTTCATATTTTAAAAAGGGATTATGTATGTATTTTGAGTAGGGATGATGTATTATGATGTATTAGTATGATGTATGTTGTATGTATGTATTTTTATGTATGTATGTAGTATGTAATGTATGTTGTTGATGTATGTATGTATTAAAATATGTAGTACGTACGCCGCACGCACGGACGCACGCACGGACGCCCAGCACGCAGACGACGTCGACTACGTGACGTAGACGTACGTACGTATGAATTTTGTATGAGTGTTTTGTGTGTGTTCGTGCGTGGTGCGTGCGTGCTTGCATGCGTGCGTATGTATGTATGTATGTATGTATGTATGTATGTATGTAGTATGAAAGTTTTATGTTTATGTATTATGTTTTATGTTGTATGTATTATGTATGTATGTATGTTGTTGTTTAAATGTGGGGTATTTAGCATAGTGTATGTATATGTATTTATATGTATGAGTATTATTTATTAATATAAATATATATATATATATAATATATATTATATAAAAATATATTATGTATATATTATATAATAATAATATATTTTAAAATTATATAAATTTTTAATATGTATAAAATTTTTTTCTCCACTATATTTTTCCCATATATATAATATATATATATATAAATATATTGATATATATATATAAAATTAATATATATTAATATATATATATATTATGGTGTGTTTATCGGCAACGGTAAAAAATGTATTGGTTAGATTGAAATGTAGTTACTGTGTGAAAAAAGGGGAAGACATTATGATGAATTGACAGAAATGAAATTTTGTATGAAATAAGTATTACAATGTATGCATTGATAGATTGATAGAAAGCGTAGTTATTATGCAATATACATATTAAACTCTGTGGTATTGATGTTGACAGATTTAATTATTGATGGTTTAAAGGGTGTAATTATAATTAAATAATTATGACAATATTATAGATGACAGTAATTATTACATGTGAAATAACCAGAGGGATGTGATTGAAATTACGTGCGATGTATTGTAAAAAATAACTAATTTTAGAGAGTACTTAGCATTGAAATATTATGAAAAAAAAGATGATGTATTGATAGACTGATAGTTTTTTATGTGAGATAAGTATAATAGAAATAACGTTTATAATAATGATATTGCAAGAGCCTCAGACCTGTGCTTTTTCCCAAATTCTTGATTAAACCATTTACGCTGGGGGCAACAACTAAGTGAAGGGTTTATGATAAGTGAATTATCACATTTTTGATTAAACCCATCAAAGCTGGGGCAACAAAAAATTTAGAGGCGCATGATCATTGGCTTTTTCATAGTTTTGATTAAACCATTGATGCTGGGGGCAACAACAAAGTGAGAGGCGCAGAAAACATTGGGGTTTACACTTTTTTTTATTAAACCCAAGCTGGGGGCAAAAACAAGTGAGAGGCTGCATATCATTGGCCCTTTTTCACATTTTTTGATTAAACCATCAATCTGGGGGGAACAAAAAAGTGAGAGGCTGCATGATCTTGGTTTTTCACATTTTTGATTAAACCCTAATGCGGGGGGGAACAACAAAGTGAGAGGCGCATGACATTGGCTTTTTCACATTTTTTGATTAAACCATCAATGCGGGGGGAACAACAAAATGAGAGGCTGGGAGATATGGCTTTTCCCTTTTTTGATTAAACCACAAAGCTGGGGGCAACAACAAAGTGGAGGCTGCATGTCAGTGGCTTTATCATTTTTCTTGATAAACCATTGATCTGGGGGCAACAACAAAGTGAGAGGCTGTAAAACAGGGGTTTTATCACAGTTTTTTGTTTTAAACCCTTTTTGATGGGGGTTTCAACAACAAAAGGAGAGGCTGCAGATCAGGGGCTTTTTTTCCCTACTATGGAATTCAAATTTTACCCCTTATCTTTAGTGATCAATTTCGACTCCTGCTAGGGGGCCTTGATTTGCACACCCCTGGGGGCTATTTAGCTTTTGCAGAACATCCCCAAACGTGACTGTCCTTTCCCCCTTCTTGGCCCTTTGAGAGAGTGGGGGTATGCGGGGGAAGGGCATCTCCACTTTAAAAAATTTATCCCCAAGTTTTCCAAACAGCAGCTGCCTCCACGCTGTTTGGGGGGTCATCGTCGAACATGACAACAACCATATATATATAATATATTATATATTGTAACTTTTATGTGAAATAAAATATAAAACCTAAAAATAAAAAACACCCCCCCACCATCCCCCACCCCCCCCCACACGATTTTCCACAGCCAAAAATCCAAAAAATTTAAATTTAAAAAAAATTTTGTCCTGTCATTCTGTCAGGTTTTGCGGGGGCACGACAAACGGGATGGGAAGGGAAGTGTGTGCTTTTTCTTACTCTGTCTGGGTCTCCCTGGTTTAACTTCACCATCCCATTCCCTTTCACTTCCCCTTTCAGCCGAATCACCCCAGGCCCTGGCTGCTCCTGCCCAACAAAACCCGGGTTTGATGCGGTGACTCCACTCCTGCGGAAGGTACAAAATTTTCAAATGGACAAAATCAGACGAAAGCTGTACAACCCACGTTGGTTGGAAAGGAAACAACGTACAAAAAGTTTCCGATAAAATTTTCAATGAAAAGTACCTTTAGATTCATCGGGGTGCGGTTGATTGGTTGGTTTTTTGGGTTTGGGTTTGGGTTTTGGTTGTTGGTTTTTGGTTGGTTGGTGGGTGGGTGGGTTTGGGAAGTTGGTTGGATGGTTAGTAGGTTGGCTGGTTATTAGTTTATTGGTTGGGTTTTTTTTTGGCGCTTTTTTTTTGATGGTTTGGGTGGTTTTTGGGGTTGGTATTTCATAAAAAGCTTAATAGCTCCTTAGTAGCACGCGATGATGATTGAAAGTGGTTGGTTTTTTGGTATAAGGCTTCTCCATGGGGGTGTGTGGTGTGTGTGTGTGGTGGTGTGTTGTCTGTCTGTCTGTCTGTGTGTCTGTGTGTCTGTGTGTCTGTGTGTGTGTGTGTCTGTGTGTGTGCGTGTGTGTGTGTGTGGGTGTGTGTGTGTGGTGTGTTGGTGTGTCTGTGTGTCTGTGGTGTGTATGTTTGTGTGTGTGTGTTTTGGTTGGGGTGTGTGTGTGTTTGTGTGTTTTTGGGGTTTTGTGTGTGTGTGTGTTTTTTGTTGTGGGGTGTGTGTGTGTGTGTGTGTGTGTGTGTGTTTTTTTGTTGTCTTCAAATTTATTCGTGAATTTGTAATGTTTTGCTAAGAAAAAAGAAAAAATCTTTTTCAAAACCTGTAACAACCCCCCTCTTACAAAAGAGAGAAAAAACACTCCCAAAGAAACTTGGTATTTAGCAGAAGGAAGCAAAAAAAAATTTTTTTTTAACATTTCCGTTTAATACAACGAAAACAAATGTCCCCTGGGGCTGTGATAAAAAACCTTTCCTTTTTGA
>JASPKP010000569.1:32500-41882 GCA_030674155.1 Stramonita haemastoma | reverse complement strand
GAGAGAGAGAGGAGAGGAGAGAGAGCAGGATGAGAGAGGAAGAGAGAGAAGAGTGAGGAGAGAGATGAGCGAGAGAGAGAGAGAGAGAGAGAGAGAGAGAGGAGAGAGGGGAGAGAGAGAGAGGAGAGAGAGAGAGAGAGAGAGAGGCAAGGCAAAGGCAAAGGCAAAGGCAAAGGCAAAGTCTTTTATTTCGAGGATAATAGATAAGCACTCGTGTGCTTTTTTACATCCAATCCCCCCCTTTTCAGGGATACATCAAGTTGAAAATATACAAAACAATAAAACTTTACGCAGTACCAAACAACACACAAGAACAAAGGACACTATATATGATAAGGTAATAAAATGCACTCTTTCAGAAGACAAAAATCAGAAGTCACAATAAGAGATTTTGATTATGGAAGAAAAGAAAAGTGTTAGTAGATAAAGAGCAAACAAGAGAACAAAATGAAATAAACAACTGAAAACATCAATCCAACCACTATATATCAAAAGTTATACATGTGATATAAATCATACATTTGGATAAGAGAGAGAGAGAGAGAGAGAGAGAGAGAGAGAGAGAGAGAGAGAGAGAGAGAGAGATTCAATAAAATTAAATTAAATGTTTATTCATAAAGGCCATGGCCCCTTAGAAGGGGGAATACAAATAAAGCAAACAGCAACAACAACAATAGCAACAAAAATATGATGGACATGTGATGGCATTATGTTACATATATACTTCTTCTTTTAAATGCTTTATACATATATATTGCCAGTTGTTTTACATACACTCATTCGTCGAAGCTAATAACAAAACCGTCCTGAATAAACATGGATCTCTATAGTACTTATGTGGTGTGGACTGCTCTCTAATCTCTTAACACTGGGCAGGAAATCACAAAAGGATTTCATCTTCTACCGAACATTTACAAATTGGGCATTGAAGATTTGTGGCAAGCGCCTTTCTACAGCGATAATAATGTACACTGATATCCAAAAACCAAATTCTAAATCAAATACAAATACAGAGTGTCAGAGAGAGACTGGGAGAGACTGAGAGACAGAGAACGAGAGAGTGAGAGAGTGTGAGAGACAAAGACAGAGACAAACAGAGACACAGAGAGACAGAGAGATAAACAGACAGACAGACAGACAGACAGAAAAAGAGAGAGAGAGAGAGAGAGAGAGGGAGAGAGAGAGAGAGAGAGAGAGAGAGAGAGAGAGAGGAGAGAGAGAGAGAGAGGAGAGGAGGAGAGAGAGAGGAGAGAGAGAGAGAGAGAGAGAGAGAGAGATTAGGATAAAAGAAAATATGTATGAGATGTGAAAAAAAAATGTCAACTGAAAACATTCTTAAGAAATGGAAAAGCAAGACTGCACGTTCTATGGCTTGTGATAACTTTTAAAATCATTTCTTATCAACAAGTTTACGTGGACAAAAATCAATAACAATAAAGCAACAAAAAAAACCAACCCATCTTGTATGTGACAATCACATGACATTATTGATAACATTGCATATCAGTTAACAATATCTGATCAACTATAAGGGGGCAATGTTTGGTTACAAAACATCAAGTCATATTAATCTTGCTGGTGTAGCAAAATGCAAAACAACATAAAAAAAATCACATCTAAAGCAATATAAAACTCAGATTAGCTCATCTCAGCTGTAAACCACAGATGCAAGTGAATACATCCTATTTCATGCAGAAGTAGTTGCTTTTACAAATCAGTCCATGTTATTCTCGTCATCATGACCAATCACAAGACTACGTCAGTTTATCATTCACAAAGCCACATCTGAACAACAATAAACAAAATAAATAATGATCGAAATCAAGCTGTTAAACTGTACACATCAATGACATGGCTATGAAAAAGAAACTCGTTTTAAACAATCCACAACACTAGTGAATATACAGAACCAAGCCAATCCAATCATGTTGTTAATAGCCCAGCCGACCACACTGGCTATATCGGGGCTGTCACCTCATAAAATTTAAAAACTCAGATTAACATTGTGCAATTATTATATTCATTAAAACGAGCATAAAACCAACTTTACTGTCCTTGCTTTTATCGATGCCCTGGTAACCATAAGGATCAGCCCAGGACGGGCACCGCGTGCACCGCGTTGTGGGAAAAACCACATCAATCACACATAAAATGAGATAAAACCCAAACCAGATTCCTTAAAACAACCTTGTCCTTAAAGACTATCTACACCACAATCACTCATATCCGATGGAAAAAGCCAGATTCTCCCAGGAAGTTAAAAAATGGTGTCCGATGGAACATCCCAAAAAAGGATCTTTAGGGAGTCTGCAGTAAATGCTTGTGCCTAATATCTTGAACATCTCGACACTCCAGGAGCAGATGCTTGATTGTAACCCGCACATCACAAGTCACATCATGGGGTTCCCTCGTCCTTCAGCAAATGAATGCAATATGAGAATGACCCGTGTGTACACAGAAAGTAAACCTTGAGCACCACAACAATAAATGCAGCAGCAGCAGCAGCCACAACAACATCAACAACAAAACCAAAGGAAAAACATCAGCGCAGATAATACCAGAACGTATTATATCTGACTTAATGGAAGTGAAATGACAGGCCAACCAGCCGCCATGGAGTAGTGATTAGCTCTTTGGATTTCGGATAGGAAGGTCGCGGGTTCGAATCCCATATGAGTCATAGGGATTTGTCAGACTCCGACCAGCTCCTACCCAGTTTGAGTTTGCTGTGAGCTCAATGGGGAGACTGGTACCACACAGTCCAACTTCGTCCATTTTACAGATACAAAATTTGAGTGCTGCTCAATTACCTGACCAACATTGCAGGTGTCTGTATCTCTCAGGACCCTGGTTGACGCTGGGATGCAATTTATGACAGTAAATGCAGTGTACAACCATGTCAAGTAGTCTCAAAGCTGGTACACTTCCACAGCAGCATCACTGCATCATTGTCATTACCACTGATGATCATGCAATAATAAAAATTGCCTCTGATTCTGTGGCCCCTGTTGCTCTGGTCTCATGGGGACCTCAGATTCGGTTTACCCATACACCTCTGTACATGTGGTGAATCATTTATTTTTTTAAATCAGATTTTCAGAATTTCCTGTCATCAACTGCGAAGTGATAGAATCACATATGTTGCCCCGGGAGTACTGAATAGGGAAGCTTTGTTTTCCTACTTCTATTGTGATGGACATGAATGGTTGAGCATGCATTCTCTCTCTCTCTCTCTCTCTCTCTCTCTCTCTCTCTCTCTCTCTCTCTCTCTTCTCTCTCTCTCTCTCTCTCTCTCTCTCTTCTCTCTCTGTTGTTTGTCATTTTCTTTCTTTGCTTCTTTCCTCGTCTCTCGTATTCTTTTCCTCCAGTGCTTTCATCTTTCAGCTCCACAGCTCTTCTTAATCATCTGTTGCAATCCAGGGGGAGTCGTTGTCTGCGGCGCAGTCTGCTTCATTCAGGGCTGTCTGTCAATGCATGGTTCCCTCTGTGGTGTTGTTCTATGCCAGGCCAGGATGTCGCACTGGTGTCGAGCAAGGCAGCCCTGTGCTGCTGTGTCTGTTTTTTGTCCTTGCACTGTTCATCCTTTACAAGTTGATCATGTACTTAGCAGTAGGGCCTAAGGCATCTCTTCTCTCTTCAGCATCTTCTTTGCTTCTCGGCTGAATGTCTGTTGTTCTGTAAACACTCTTACACTTTTTCATACTTTTATACTAGTGAATACATTTATTTCATATACTAAGATTCCTTTTCTCATCATTTCTCCTTTTTGTTCTTCTTTTTTTTCCTTTTAGTTGCAAAGCAATCACAGAGCATCATTTTTTTTTTATTACTGTTGTCTTCCTTGGGGGCTGTACAAGTTTCGTTTCATAGGTTGAAAAAACCTGTGGTGAGTTTGTGTCAAAGCCTTTGGGACAGGAGGTTCACAGGGGGGGGGGGGGTAGGGTAGTCTTTGGAGGGATGTGGTGGTTGCCACCTTGGATGGGTGACTCACTCAGTCTGGCTCCGAGACTGATCTAATACTGTCGTTGGTAGGGAGCTTAGTAGGTGGTGTCCTGAGTCTGTTAGCTCAGAGCAGGCACCACTGAACAACAGCAAAGTGACCCAGCAGAAGTGCAGGGCCCCTCTAGCTCTGGGTGGAGGCCCCATGGCAGCCTAATATTGATAGGCTTCCTGTTGACTCCCAACCCTGAGGATGACACATAACAAATATGGGTGGAGAGATTGAATCGAGCAGCGTGGAGGCAACAGGACGGGGACATCACAGATGAGGCAGCCAAAAAAAAGAAATAACAGGCTAAACATAGACTTGTAAGCAGAAAAACATGACAGACTGAAATACTTAGATTGGCCACAAAGTAAATCACCGAAACACTTAGACTTGACATAGAGTGCATTATTGAAATACCTAGATTTGACACAGAATAAATCATTGAAACACCTAGATTTGACATAGAGTAAATCACTGAAACACCTAGATTTGATATATAGTCAATCATTAAAACACATAGACATGACAATCATAGAACAAACTACTGAAACACCTAGATTTGATATAAAGTAAATCATTAAAACATATAGACATGACATAGAGTAAACCACTGAAACACCTATATTTGATATATAGTAAATCATTACAACACCTAGACATGACAAAGAGTAAATCATTGAAACACCTAGACATGACACAGTAAATCATTGAAACACCTAGGCTTGACAGTGTAAACCATTGAAACACCTAGACTTGACAAA
The DNA here is from genome assembly GCA_030674155.1 of Stramonita haemastoma. Lineage (NCBI taxonomy): Eukaryota > Metazoa > Mollusca > Gastropoda > Neogastropoda > Muricidae > Stramonita > Stramonita haemastoma. The sequence continues at coordinate 37,133 of JASPKP010000569.1, read as the reverse complement.
GAGTAAATCAGTCTTTGACAGATATTCTTAATGCTCAGAAAAAAGCAGAAGGACGATCCCATACTGTCTACTGCAGGAAGAAAAGAAAATAGAAAAAAAGACAAAAGCAAGTGGATGCGGAACATTATGCGTTGATCTGGATCCTTGCAGAGAACCAAAAACAGTGGAAAAACACTACTTACAAGCCCATAGTTGGCTTTGGATGCATGCTTAACGGCTGTACAGGATTTACAGACCAGTGGGTACTGAACAGTGACTTCAGAGAGCAGCCATGTTATCACAATGAAGGCTACAAGATGAAATCAACATGCATACAAGATTAAGATCTTGCAATTAAGTAAGACAAATTCTTTAGCAATTAATGAGTGAAACGAAAGAAGAAAAGAAAGACAAGAAAAAATGAAATAAAGATTGACAGATTGATAAAAGCCAAGATGCAAGGGTAAAAAATGTATAAAGAAAAAAAAAAAGTTTAAAAAAAAAAGAAAAAAAAAAGAAAATTGAATAGAAATGGAAAAAAGAGAAACTAAGAAAGAGAAAACTGCAAAGAAGAAAGAAAACAAGTCAGAGAAAAAAAAAAAACGAAAGAAGAAAAGAAACACTGTAGACGGACAGACAGACAGACAGACAGAATGACAGACAGACAGACAGACAGACAGAATGACAGACAGACAGACAGACAGACAGACAGACAGACAGACAGACAGAAAGAAAGAAAGAAAGAAAGAAAGAAAGAAAAGAAAGAAAGAAGAAGAAGAACAGGAAAGAACACTCACCCACTCACCAAACAAAAGATAAATGAAGACAGAAAGAAAATTAAAAGGGCGAAGGCTGATGTGTGTGTGTGTGTTGTGTGTGTGTGTGTGTGTGTGTGTGTGTGTGTGTGTGTGTGTGTGTGTGTGTGTGTGTGTGTGTGTGTGTGTGTGTGTGTGTTGTGTGTGTGTGTGTCTGTGTCTGTATGCGTGTGTTGTGTTGTTGTGTGTGGTGTGTCTGTGTGTGTCTGTGTGTGTCTGTGTGTGTCTGTGTGTGTCTGTGTTGTGTCTGTGTGTGTTGTGTCGTGTGTTGAGGTGTGTGTGTTGTGTGTGTGTGTGTGCGCGCGCGTGTGTGTGTCAGTGTCTGTGTCTGTGTCTGTTATCTATTAGTCTGCCACAGCGAGGGAAATGAAGGTGAGATAGAAACAGAAATAAAGGAAGAGACAAACAGAGACACAGAGAGAGAGAGAGAGAGAGAGAGAGAGAGAGAGAGAGAGAGAGAGGGGGGGGGGGGCAGCAGACCAACAGACAGACAGAAGGACAGAGACAGAGACAGACAGGTAGAGATTGAGACAGACAGTCTCGTCTACCCAAAGGATATGCCATGAATTCATAATGCAGACGCGCAGCTTCCTTGAGTGAAGGATTTTCTCAGTCGTTGTTCTCTCGCCTGTCGCCTTCGTTCCAGAATGGTGTTGAGGGTGTAGAGAAAAGGGTTGATGGCCGAATTCAGCGGCAGAGCCACGATGGCCAGCGCCACATTCAGCTCCCCAGAAATGGGGAGGCCACTGGAGGCCAGCAGACCCAGCAGCCCGATGGGAAACCAGCAGAGAAAATCCGTGACAGCAATGGTAATAAGACGACGAGCGATGGTCATGTCCCTGGAAGATCTGGTGGAGGAAGAAGTGGACATGGTGTTCTGCTTGATGGACCAGTAAATGGATATCTGCCCCACGGCGATGAAGAGGAAGAGGACAAAGTTGAGAACGATCATCACCCCAAAGGAGTAGTCATGACCAGCAAACTCCTGTCTGGTGATGGGCAGTGGAATACAGATGCCGGTCTGTCCATAGAAATCCCAGTGTGAAGTCAGAGGCAGTAGAGGGATACCTGCCAGTATGAAGCCAACAGCCCAAGTGATAATGCAAGCAATGTGGGCTGACCTTTTGGAGAAATGGAAGCGGCTTAAGGGGTATCGCAAAGCCACAAACCGGTCAAAGGTGATGAGACACACGATGAAAGCAGATACTTCACTTGATAAAAAGGACAAGAAGCCTGCCAGTTTGCACACTCTGCTACCTGTCCACTCCACGTCTTTCCAAACATACTCATCTCGATAGGCTTGATCTGCAATGCCTATTATCCAAAGGTAGACCCCCATCAGCAAATCAGAAACACAAAGGTGTGCAACCAGTACTCCAAATGCAAGCATTTTGTTGCGAACAAAACGGGCCCGTAGAACAAGGCTGCCAATGTTTCCAAGGACTGCCATAAAAGCCAACACAAACAATAATATCCGATAAAAGTTGGAACTAAGAAGATCACCACAGGATGAAATTTCATCCTTTGTAGCGTGACAATTCAAAACATTAAATTTAGAGGGTAAGACTTGACGGCAACAGAATTTAAAGTTATCAGCGAAGACTGATCGAAGCTCAGTCGTACCTGAAAATAAGTCTCTGGGAAGGTGGGTGATATCTGAGCCTTGTAGGTCAATAACCTGAAGATGGGGCAGAAACGCAAAGCTGTTCTCAATAGACTGAATACCACATTGAGAAAAGTTCAAAGTAGTCAACTTTGGAACTCCTGCCAGGAATTTGGTATCAAGTGTTGTAATAGGGATGCTTCCTAAGTCCAAAATAGTCAGAGCAAGCAACGCAACGTATTCAGGCCTGTCTGCTACAAAAATCCCTTCAGCAAAAGGGTTTCCAGCTAAATACAGCTCACGTAAATAAGGAACTGAATCAAAGTCGCTGTATTCAACAGCCTTTAACTGGTTATCTCTCACATCCAGAATTCTCAGATTAGACAGAGTGAGGCCATGAATGTTCTCCAGACCACAGTTGACCAGGTTAAGATAAACCAGCATGGTATTGTTTTGAAAATCTGAGAGGTTCATCATAGAATGTTTTGCATCAAGGAATCTAAGATCTGGAAAATTCCCAGCAGCAAAAGGCACCGGGCAGAAAAAGGCCCAAGCATAACAGACGCAACCCGGGGGACAAGTTATGTTGCAGAACAGCTCATCATCCTGCTGTGGACAGTGGAAGACACCATCACACAAGTGATCTGAGTGCAGGCACACGTCTGAAAACCGACAGCGATACAGGCCAGGGCAGGTGTACTGCTTACAATCTTTTTCATCAACTCCCCCTGGACAGTCCAGGATTCCGTTGCAGAGAACAAAGACAGGGAGGCAGTAGCCATTGGGAGCACACTGGATGTGGCTGTCAGGACAGACGGTACAGGGAGTGTATTTGATGATAGGTGTGATGTTTAGGTACATTTCTCTTGCGAAGTTGACAACAGCTGGTGGCGTTAGAGAGAAAACCTCGACTCTTCGCCACATTCGACACTCTGCTTCATCAATTCCATTGGCACACTGCTTTTGCTGGTCACAGACCTGGCTGTCTGGAATGCACTGTTTGAAATAAACACACACACACATACACACACACGTACACACACACACACAAACATACACACACACACACACGTACACACACACACACACACACACACACACACACACACACACACACACACACACACACACACACACACACACCAGTACATCAGTATATAAAGGCAAGTTTCATAGCAAGACTATTATGTGGATTATTGTCTGATTTATTTTATGTCTGGATATATTATTGCTTCTCATCAGTGTAGCTTTTTCTATATAGTTTTTTTCAAGGGACAACTCTCTTGTTACCATAGGTTCTTTTACCTGAACAGAATTTATGTTGAACAAGTGACCTTTCATCCAATGGGCTAAGTTCAATGTTGTAAACGGTTTTTTAATTACAATTTGTTGTTACGTTCATCAATTATTTCTGTTTATTTTGCAACATAATTGCATTTAATATGTACCATTACATCGTCTCTAGTAAATCACACTTTAGTATTTGACAAATGAAACATTGTTTTGCATTCAAGAATTATACATCACAGTTTAATAAATAATGACTAATTAACTTGCACACCTCTTATCTCTTTTCATCCGGTAACAATTCACTACAGCAAATGTATCCTAATGAAATGGCGTTAGAATTATGTGATTTTGATCCCATTCCAAATGGCATTATAATTATGTAAAATTGATCCCATTCTCCTCCCTCTCTTTTCACAGTTATTCCCCAACTCCTTTCCACAATTAATGTTGAAAAGTTTAGAAATACGTCCCTGCTGTCCCAAAAATTTCATCTGTTTTCAAGACTGCTTTTGACAGACCTGACCCAAAAAAATCTTGATACAAACATTCTGATAAAAACGACCTGTTCTTAATTCTTTTCATTTGTTTATCTGTGACCTTTTAGAAAACATTCTTTAAAAGCCAAAATGTAATGACTATCTACGTTTCAACAGTCTCCTTTATCCTTTATAGTCTGCCTATTGCGCAGGCCACAGCACTAAAACTAGTTCTAATTCAGTGAAAACATCCATTCTTGCTCTTCTTGACTTAACATCAGCCTTTGATAGCACTAAATGTTCCGTTTTCTTTCGCTTTTTGGACACATTTAGCATTAATGTTGCAGCCTTCACTTCATCAGATCCTTTCTATTCAAACCATTTCAGTCTGTTAATGCCAGAAACTTTAAATCAGATCCAGCTAAACAAGAATATTGTATACCCCAGGGATCTGCCCTGGGTTCAGTACT
>JASPKP010000569.1:15000-27500 GCA_030674155.1 Stramonita haemastoma | reverse complement strand
TGGGCCTGTCCATTTGCTGATGTTGTCTTCTCATCTCTTCATTGGTCTGCCTCTTTTTCTTCCTCCTTGAACTGTGCCTGGCAGAATTGTTTTTGCAAGTCCTTTGAATTTTGTGACATACCTGTACCATTTACGTTTACGCTTCTTTACAATTGTTAGAAGATTTTCATAGGGACACATAGTTTGCTGGAGTCTGTTATGCACAGCTTTGTTGCTTACGTGGTCTCAATAGGAGATCTCATCTCTACCACCTGTATTCTTCTCTCCAAATCAGCAGGCAGGGTCCATATTTCAAAGGCATACAGGAATATGGATATTGCAAGGGAGTGCATTAGTCTGATCTTGGAGTTGAGTTAGATATTTTTTATCTTTCCAGATGGTGTTCAGTTTTGACAGTGCTGTTATTATCTTGCAACCCTACATACTACTTCTGGCTTGGACCCCTTGTCTAATACAACAGCTCCCAAATACTAGAAGCTTTGAACCATTTCCAGCTTCTGGTCATTGATCCTAATATCAAAGCTGATGCTCTTGGCATCATTGGTTATCAATGTGGTCTTCTCTGCACTGATTTCCATGCCATAAGTTTTATAGATCTTGTTCAGGTGTTCTGTTAGACTGGCAAGCTCTTGTTCTGATTCTGCTAGTCCGTTATTGTTATCTGCAAAGCAGAGGTTTGTGATAATTCTGCCACCAATGCTGATTGATCCTTTATGGTGTTCCAGTGAAACAGCCACGATTCTCTCAAGGGAGATGTTGAAAAGACTGGGTAAGAGTAGACAGCCCTACTTTACTCCAACTGTTGTTCAAAACCACTCTCCAATGTTGCTGTTATAGTGCACTGCACTGGTGGCCTTGTTGTACAGCTCTTTGATGACTGATCAGGTTTGCATTGATGCTGTACAAATTCATGGTTGCCAACAAAGCTGCATGCTACACCCTGTCAGATGCCTTCTTAAAATCAATAAATACGCGGTACAGGTCTCATTGGTGTTGAAGGTACCGTTTACAGCGTATTCAGTGTATTTTTTCTTTTTTTTTTCTTTTTGTTGAACACTCAGACAGCAACTCCAGAGACCCTGACAATGACATGGAACACTGAAGGCCCTCCTGGGTCCAAAGAGCTCATTCCTCATCGGCAGGTCAGTAGGCCAGATATCAGCCCTCAAGTTTTAGTGTGTTGGACAGGTCTGGAGGAAGCGTTCCACTGTTATGAGAGAAGTGCTGAAGGGGCAATCACAAAATGACCAATGTAAAACTTGGTGAATAAGTGGTGTTTAAGTCTGCAGTGTCCAGTCTGCAGTGCAATTGTTACTTGGTCTTCCCTGGGTAGATAGATGGAAGTAGTCATCCTTACTGTTGAAATTAGGGTGCAGCTGAAGCCATCTCCTCTTGCTTTTCCTACTCTATTGTCTTTGCTTCTTCATATGTCATGTTTTGTTCATCTTGAGGTATCTAGGTTCCTATATTTGACAGTATGTCAGCTTCTTTGTTGCCATGGATGCTGAAGTATGAAGGAACTCACAGAATGACTGCATACTTCATTGACTGCTGCACAGCAACAAGAGCAGAGGCAATGGAGTTAAGTCCCTTGTTCTGTGAGTAACTGCCTGATGTATAGACAGAGCATCTGATAAGAGGACAATATGAGGGTTAACTGCCTCTGTGGGTGCAGAGTGTATTGGCTACTGTTAACAGGGCATCTGTTTCAGAACTTTCCAGTTACACCAATTGGCAAACTTCTGAGCCACCTTTGAGTGCAATGAAGATGACACGTCCTCCCTTTCTAGTAGCCTTTTATGCTGATTCATTTGTAAATGCATGTGTCAGGGGCTCTCCTGGATAGGTCTCTTCCATCTACTGTAAAGTAAGTACTTTTCTTGCATGCCCTGGCTGTGGACCTTTTAACAGGATGCCAAGAACTGTGTCTTTGATTTGTGGGAACTGCTCTCTTTCTCTTGCAAGTTGGTACTGTGGAGTGGGTTGTTAATTGTTTGTTCACTTGTTGCACAAGTTCAGCATCTAGCCTCTCAAGTCTTTGCACACTTTTGCATAAAACTGCTGTATTTTAGCCTGCGTTTTATGGGAACTGACGTTCGACAATTCTGTCAAAGTTGGAATTTGATGCAGTAATGCTTGAAGCCACCCCATACTCAAGGACAAGTCTTACATGTCCAAAGTACAGTTTCATCTGAATGTTGTGATCTGCTCCCCAGGATGTTCCTGAAAACTTCATCATTAGGGCTGTTTGTAGTCTGGTTCTTGCTGTACATTTTCTTAAATCTGGCTTTTCCAGGTTGTCTTGGGATCAAAGGTAACCCCAAGGTAGTTTGGTGTTTTGTCCTGACTTATGGTGTGTTCGTTCACCTGGAAATGTGCACACTTTTCCTTTGTGGCCAAACTGAAGATGGTGTATATTCTTTTTTGGGTGTAGATGGTCACTTGCCACTTCTTTTCCATATCTCAATATTCCTCAGGGCTTCCTACATTTGCACTGTAGCTGTAGTCACGTACTGCTCAGAGCATCAGGTGACAATGTTGTCTGCATCAATTGCACAATGGATCCCTGCTGTGATGTTGCTAAGGATGTTTGTGAAGATTAGGAAAAATGTCCTGGAGAGTACACCATCATGTGAAACGCCTTCTATTATGGTCTTCTTCCTGATTTGGACTCTTCTGTTCTGCACTCAGGCCTTCCTGTTGCTAAGGTACTGGCTCATCCAGTTGTACATGTGGCCCATGATCATGTGCATACTGATGCATCTTGAGAATCAGGACATCCTTTCAAAACTTGTCAAATGCTTTTTCTAGGTTGATCCAAACTGCAATATTATGCTTCTTGTCATGGAGTGTGTCTTCAGTTTTTGGGCAACAAAAGTAGCTACGTTCTTGGTGCATCTGTGCTGTCTGAATCCAACTTGGGGCTCAAGAGGATCTCTTCTTTCTCCAGGTGTTCATTTATTCATTTATCGATTTTACAGTTTTGCCATCCATTCTTCTTGGCACACTAGGACATGCTCTTCTGAATGGTGGGACGGGTGCAAAGATGTGTACAAGCTGTTTTGTATGTTTCCATACATGGGACCTTGGTTTGGGGAGTGGAGTCAATACTGTCATTTACTCTTGGGGAAAAAATCCCTATAATCAGGTGTCTTGGTGGTGGCTCTGACCTGCACTGTCTAATTACTCTCGCCACTAGGCTATCCCCCTCCACCCATAAAAGCCAACAATAACAGCAACAAAAGAAAAACTCAAACATATCAAAACACAGAGGACATTCTTTTTAGGCAGGCCTTTATTGTGGGAAATTCGTCCTACCAGGAAATTCTGAAAAAGTACACTCTAAAGACAGCGCTCTTTGTCACAATGAAAACCAAGCCCTTAACCATTTAATACACATAAGTTGTTGTTGTTGTTGTTGTTGTTGTTGTTGTTGTTAGTTAGTTAGTTTCTCCACCTAAAGGTGAGTAAAAACAGCCGCAAAAGCAATGATGAACATTAGAATCATTGATAAACTTTAGATTTCAAAAGTCTTCCTCCATTTACTTTGCTCTTTAGAATGCTACATTGCCCAGTGGGGATGCCTGGGGTCTGTCAGTATATAGCATCCCCACCTTCAGCAAATTCTGTGCTAGGAATTTCTTCTTTTCTATTTCTCTCTTTGGTCTGTCTTGTTCCTTTTTTCCTGTCACCAACTTCTTGTTTGTTTTCTGTATTCCTGGTCCATTTTCGTGCCTTTTTTCTAGAAAGACTTACCAGATAACAATTCTCTCCCATGCCAAATGTGGATGCACTGCACCTTTCTTAGCAGGTACCTAATGGCAATGCAACATATTTGTGCCCATATGACAGACAATAATTGTTGTCTGAGCATTTTTCCAAAGAAAAGAAGAATATTACATAAATGGAATAGACCTGGAAAAAAAGAATAATTGTTTTACACTTAAAAGCATTGATAGACTCTCTCTCTCTGTCTCTCTCTGTCTCTGTCTCTCTCTGTCTCTGTCTCTGTCTCTGTCTCTCTCTCTCTCTCAGCCACTTACACATCTGGGAAGGTGAAGGGTGTCATGTCCAAACCCAGGAAGACGTAAGGCACCCCAGCCTGGTTTAAAACCATCACCACTTCATACCACACCTCTGCACTGGCCAGACTCCCAAGCCTCCCGCCTCTCTGATTACACTCGTTTTTCATCTCCTTCCACGTGACGTTTTTCTGTGGCCTCACAAAGGTAAAGCAGAAGTTGCCAGCCTTGAAACTGCCTACAGGACAAAGCTCAGAGGTGTAGGAACAGTTCTTCTCATCTCTACCGTCAGAACACTCCACTTCCAAATTACACTGGAGGTGTTGTTTGAAATCATCCCAGAAGGGCACAGAACAGTTCCACAATCCGTTGGGGAGTTTTTCTGGACGTGCAGACTCGTTATGGAGTGAGAAGAATATCCTGAAACCTGTAATGGGTGGTCTGAAGTTCAGGAACCAAAGTCTTGCTGTATTATCCGATAAGTAAAGGTTGAAGTGCAATATGTCTGTGGCATAAATTTGTGGTGCAGGTCGCATGCAGTCACACGCTCGCCACATGAAGGTACTGTGTGGTAATCTACCCATGTACATCGTGAGAAAATCCCAGGGACAGCTGTAGTGGTTACCCATGAGTCCTATATGTAAGACGCTCAGCATCACAACATGGTCTTTAGGAACAGTCAACGCTGCATAGGAAGTGATGTTGTCCCCGTATGTCCAAACACGACCCCAGTATTTGGTCTGGAGGTAGCCTGCAAACACAAGAGCTTAAGTATTATTTCATGACTATGAATGTTTAATATTGATAGTTTAATATTCAAAGAAGAGAACTTCACACTTTCAACCAGAGTCTATGTATGTCCAATGTATTTAAAGAAAAACCCCTGAAGAAAATTTTGAAAAATTTTGCTGTCAGTAAAAGCAGGCTCACTCATACACTGTTTTTGTCCAGGCCCTTAATAATCTCTAAAGGTCAAGCCTTGCTCATTCAGAAAGATGATTGTGAACTAATGGATCTCCCTTTTTCAAAATAGCATCTTCATAAAAAAAAGCATCCCATGGGCAAACTGTGAGTCCACTTTCTATGCTTGAGGTTACCTTATATCTGGTTGCATTGTAGATTGTTAATCTTACTCCTGTTGTATTGTTTTTTCATTACATGTCTTCCTGAATTGACCTGATGTTGCACTGACGTGGTTTTGCTTTATCTTATTCTGTGAAGGTGGCAGGATGGTTCCGACATTCACCTGCCAACAACCAAATCGTGAGTTTCTAGGTTCAATTTCCACCCTTGCCCTTTCTTCCAAGTTTGATGAAAAAATCAAACTGAATGTCAAACTCATTCGAATAAGACTATAAACCAAAACTCCATGTGCGAACGCAGACAGAACATCTTGCACACACGTTTAAAACCTGTTTCACCTTACGGAAGAGCAGGCCACTGTGTGCCCATTGGGGTGGATGACAACAAATTAAAAAAAAAACACTGCCAGGCACATAGGTGTCGTGTTTAGATACCATCCCTGGGGAAAAATCAGGGAGTTAAAGCTCCCAGGGCGGTTTGGGGATGTATATGGCAACGTTCTGGGGGCTCCTGTGATGGCACTGGAACCATTCATATCGGCTATTACCTTTCCAATGGACCATTCCAGCGACGTGGACAGAGGCTAGAGCACAACTCAGTAGTTTCCGAGATTGACGATATTGTGAGGTCTGGATTTTTAAAGATAGTTTTCTTTATCTCTTTTTGTTTTGGTTTGTTTTTTTATATAAAATGGCATTGCCTTTTCAATGCTTTTGAAATCCAATTTTCTTGATTTTTTGGTGAGGGCCAATGAAATGTGCAAACTTTTTTTTTCCCCAATAAAGATCATTTTTAATTTGACTTGACTTGACACCTCTCTCATCTCATCTCATATGTATGGGTTGTCTAGAGGTAACCACCTGCCTAAAAAGTGTTAAGTCCCCAGTTTGATCCCCTCCCCACCCATTTGAGCCTACAACCCAATCCCCTAATCCACAAGACCTTTGAGCGGTGGTCTGGGTGCTAGGCGTTAGGATGAGCACCAAACTGAGGTCCTGTGTACACAATGGAATTAACGCACATAAAATACCCCAGCGCAGTAAGGAAGTTGTCTCTGGCAAACTTTTGTCGAAAAATGTCACTCCTATCTATCTGTCTATCTATTTATCTATCCTGTAGTCTGGTGACTGTGGGGGCACCCCTGAAGACTTGCAACCAGTTACCTCCATTCCTCTTTCTGTTCTGCCTTTCTCAGGGTTTTGTTGAGTACTAGGCCTGTCCGTTTGCTGATGTTGTCCTAAATTCTTTTCCTTGGTCTGCCTCTTTTTCTTCCTACTTGGGCAGTGCCGTGCAGTATTGATTTTGCAAGTTCTTTGGATCTTGCGACATGCCGGTACCATTTAAGTTAACGCTTCTTTACAATTGATAGAAGGTTTTCATAGGGACCAATGGTTTGCTGGATTCTGTCATGCACTTCTTCGTTGCCCATGTGGCCTCTGTAGGAGATGCCAAGGAGTCTCCTGAAGCATCTCATCTCTACCACCTGTACTCTTCTCTCCAAATCTGCAGTCAGGGTCCACAATTCACAGGCATACAGGAATATGGATATTGAAAGGGAGCGCATTAGTCTGGTCTTGGATTCGAGTGAGATAAATTTATCTCTCTAGATGATGTTCAGTTTTGATAGTGCTGTTATTGTCTGTGCAATATCGCATACTACTTCTGGCTTGGACCCCTTGTCTGATACAATGGCTCCGAAGTACTTGAAGCTTTGAACTGTTTCCAGCTTCTGGTCATTGACCCTGATAATTATCAGTGCTGATACCCTTGGCATTATTGGTCATCAGTTTGGTCTTCTCTGCACTGATTTCTATGTGGATTGTTTTGGAGACCATGTTCAGGTGTTCTGTTAAGCTGGCAAACTCTTTTACTGATCCTGCTAGTCTGTCAATATCATATGTGAAGCGGAGGATTGTGATCGATCTGCCACCAGTGCTGACTGCTCTTTCATGGTATTCCAGTGCATCAGCCATGATTCTCTCAAGGAAGACGTTGAAAAGACTGGGTGAGAGTGGACAGCCATGCCTTACTCCAACTGTTGTTCAAAACCACTCTCTAATGTTGCTGTTGTAGTACACTGCACTGGTGGCGGTGTTGTGCAGCTCTTTGATGAATCTGATCAGGTTTGCATTGATGCTGTACAAATTCATGGTTGCAAACTAAGCTGCTTGCCACCCTGTTGAATTCATTCTTAAAATCAGTAAATACGTTGAAGAGGTCTTTTTAGTGTTGAACGTAACACTCATAGAGTATTCTGAGGTTGAATATCTGTTCAGTTCTACTGTGCTCTGCTCTGAAACCTGCTCGTTCCTCAGCAATGATGGTCTCTGCTTGTGGCTTCATTGTGATCAATAAAATCTTCAACATGACCTTGCTTGGGTGGCATATGCAGCTGATTGTACGATAGTTTTGACACTGTTGTAGATTTCCTTTTTTCGGGAATGTGACGATTATTGACTGTGTCCATTGTGTTGGCAATTTTCCAGTCTGCCAGATCTTGTTTCAGATTTTTAGCAGAGTGTTGATCATGACTTCCCCTCCAGCTTGAACCACCTCAGCTGGAATGTTGTCAGCATATGCTGATTTATCTTTTTTCAGCAATCTGACTGCTGTTTCCACTTCTTCTAAGAGGATAGGGTGACTGTCTGTATCTGTGCTTGTGGGGACATTGAGGACTTCTGGATCTCCTGTGGTTCTGTAGTTGTACAGGTCGGAGCAGTATTCTGTACTGTCTCTCTGTTCAGAATATCCTTGTCATCAATGAGGCACTTCCCATTTTTATCTGGGATTTTGAGCTTCTTCCCTGTTTTGTGCCAGTCAGGTCTTTCACAAGCTCATATGCCCTTTTGCTATTATGTTTCTCGATGTTCTCTTTAGTGTCATGGCACTGTTCACAGATCATTTCACTATTGCTTCTGTCATGGACTTTCTGATCCATTTGCTGGCTGCCCTACATTGTTCTGCACTTTCTTCTGCTTCATTTTTCCCTTTTCTTTAGCTCTCTATGTTTGTCACATAATTGTAGAATGTTACGTGGGATCCAAGGTTTTTTGACTGATCAATGCTTGCCAAGACGTTTGCTTGCCCTTTCCGTCACTGCTGCATTGAAACTATCCAATGGCATATCCTTGGGCTCTGCAAAGTAAGGAGGAAAAACATTGAAGAAACAACAGCCAGGAAGATCACAAAAAATACTTCAGTGGAAAACAGGATAAGCATGAACAGGGCGTGGGGTTCTTCATTCACAAGGACACTGTGAACACCATCATAAGCTGTCAGCCAGTGTCCAGCAGCTTATTACCATCCACTTGAGAGCAGCCCCCTTCAACATCACAGTAGTACAGGCATACGCCTCTACATCAGACAGCACAGATGAAGAAATAGAAGAATTCTATGATCAACTACAAGGGGCTCTATATCAAACTTTCAAGATAGACATCCTTGTCGTACAAGACATACTTGTCGGAAAACCAAGATAGTATATATGCCTACAAAGACTCAGAGGGTGCTTGTGGACCACACTGCAAGAAAGAAAATAATAAAACAGGCTTGAGAACTCCTGGAATTCACCAGAAACAACAATCTCCAGGTAGTGAGTACACTTGGCCCACATAAAAAATCCAGAAGATGACATGGCATAGCCCAAGTGGAGAATGCCACAAACAATTAATAGATTACATAATGGTGAAGGGACAATTTCAGTCTAGCATAAACATTGCACGGACACGAAGCTTTCCAGTTACATCTGATGAAAAATTAATAAGCAGAACAACATCAGGATGAAGTTTGACCACAAGAAGCTGAAGTATTCAGAGGTAGCAGACATTTTTCAAGCAAGCATAGATAGGAAATTTGCAGCACTCACTCTGATAGACTCAGATGTTACAGATATATATACCTTGATGGATAGTTTCACTCTTATAAAGAAACAAATACACATTGCAACATAGAGGAAAAATACTTGGTACTGTACTTTGGCAATGCACTCTTCCTGGGCCAGAAGAGCAGGCCAAAGTTCACGCAGAGAAATCTGCTGTGACAGAAACTGACATTACAATACATCAGGACACTGGCTACTGGGCTTTCCCCCCCACTCCACCCCACCCCCTTCTCCCGGCTGGCCTTATATCAGTAATTACTGCAATGTACATTGTAATCATATGGTGTCACTATAAATGTATCCTCCTCCTCCTGTGCATTGAACACCCATATGAACCAGTAATGCACTCACCTCCTTATGTCACTGATCTCAGATGCATTAAACTCTACATGCAATCTGTTATGAAGACTATTACTTCGCTTTGCAAGCTTTGCTGTAACACCACTCTACTGGACTATATTGCTTTCTGCACTTCTGTTCGACTACATTTTAATTTTCTTCCGCCATTACCTGCTCAACTACTCTTTTGCTTCACAAGTGAGTCAGAGTAGCTTTGCTTTTGAATGAAGCCTTAATATTTAGGCTGTTTCCCGAGAATTTCTTTTTTTAATACAATCTGTTTACATTTGCCAGCATGCAAACAGCTTAGCTCCTCCTCTCCTCTCTCTCTCCTCTCTCTCTCCTCTCTCTCTCTCTCTCTCTCTCTCTCTCTCTCTCTCTCTCTCTCTCTCTCTCCTCTCTCTCTCTCTCTCTCTCTCTCTCTCTCCTCTCTCTCTCTCTCTCTCTCTAAAACAATTAAAAAAAAACCTGAATAACTTTGTCCATTATCACATATATAATTAAAAACATAAATTTTATGATGTAATCATAAGATTGATATGATATTAGGGTTTATATATTTTAAAATATGTGCCTGACAGCGGATAGAGTATTCGTGTATTTTTTATGATTTTATTCAGAATTCAAGGCATATATTTTCCTTAGAATGCAGTTTATTGATGAAATGTGTCAGAACCGGTGAAAATGTGTGTGTGTGTGTGTGTGTGTGTGTGTGTGTGTGTGTGTGTGTGTGTGTGTGTGTGTGTGTGTGTGTGTGTGTGTGTGTGTGTGTGCGTGCGTGCGTGCGTGTGTGTGTGAGAGTGTGTGTATGTGCGTGTGTGTGTGCGAGCGTGCGTGTGTGTATGTGTGTGTGTGAGTGTGTGTGTGTATGTATGTGTGTGTGTGTGTGTGTATGTGTGTGTGTGTGTGTTGTCAGTGTGTGTGTATGGTGTGTGTTTGTGTGTGCATGTGTGTGTGAGTGTGTGTGTATGTGTGTGTGAGTGTGTGTGTATGTGTGTGTTTGTGTGTGTGTGTATGTGTGTGTGTGAGTATATGTTTGTGTGTATATGTGTGTGTGAGAGTATGCTTGTGTGTCTGTGTGTCTGTGTGTGTGTGTGTGAGTGTGTGAGTGTGTGAGTGTGAGTGTATATTTGTGTGTGTATGTGTGTGTGAGAGTGTGTTGTGTGTCTGTGTATGTGTCTGTGTGTGTGTGTCTGTGTGTGTGTCTGTGCGTGAGTGAGTGTGAGTGTGTGTAAAACATTATCCGATTGAAAAAAATGATATGCCTATTTTTTTGAAACATCTAGGATGCTTTATGTTGTTGTTGTTGTTGTTGTTGTTGTGTTGTTTTTATTTTATTTTATTTTTTTTAATTTTTTTTTTATGATTATAATTCTATTGGTAGTATGTCTCCCCCCCCTCCAATAAGGATGCTAGTTTTTAAAAAAAATCCCCTTCTATCCAAATGTATGATTTATATTACATGTACAATTTTTGATAGATAGTGGTGGATTGATGTTTTCGGTTGTCTAATTCATTTTGTTCTCTTGTTTGCTCCTTATCTACTAACGCTTTCTTTTTTTTTCCATAATCAAAATCTTTTTTATTGTGACTTCTGATTTTTGTCTTCTGAAAGAGTGCATTTTATTACCTTATCATATATAGTGTCCTTTATTCTTGTGTGTTGTTTGGTACTGCGTAAAGTCTTATTGTTTAGTATATTTTCAACTTGATGTATCCCTGAAAAGGGCGGGGACTGGATGTAAAAAAGCACACGAGTGCTTATCTATTATCCTCGAATAAAAGACTTTGCCTTGCCTTGCCTTGCCTTGCCTTGCCTTGCCTTGTCCTCTCTCTCTCTCTCCTCTCTCCTCTCTCTCCTCTCTCCTCTCTCTCTCTCCTCTCTCTCTCTCTCTCTCTCCTCTCTCTCTCCTCTCTCTCTCTCTCTCTCTCTCTCTCTCTCTCTCTCTCTCTCAGTGCTGACTCTACTCTCCCCAAAAGTCCTTCGGATGAGACTTTAAACCGAGGCCCCGTGCGCGAACGCACGCAGAACATCTTGCGCACACGTTATATCATGTTCCGCTTTTCGTAAGAGTAGGCCATCGTGTGCCGGTGGGAACAGATGACAATATTTACAAAACTGCATACACACGGGGACCGGATGAAAAAAAGCACATGGTTGCTTATTCTGTTATCCTAGATATAAAAGAATAAATAAAATAAATAAATCTCTCTCTCTTTATAGTTAGGATAACGCGTTTTGTTGAATGTATCCCATTTTCTTCTTTTAAAATATTCGTTGAACTGCTGTTGGTGGTGATGCTGGTGTGTAGGGGTAGGGAGGGGGTTTCTTAGCTTTATTCCCTGATCAAGGCAAGGGCCGGATGAAAAAAAGTATGTAATGCGTACTCTGCAACCCTTGAAAAATAAAGATCATTCATTCATTCATTCATTCATTCATTCATTCATTCATTCATTCATTCATTCATTCATTCATTCATTCATTCATTCATTATTTCATTCATTCATTCATTCATTCATTCATTCATTTATTCATTCATTCATTCATTCATTCATTCATTCATTCATTCATTCATTCATTCTCTCTCTCTCATTTATCATTCTATTCCCCTGCCTAACCATTTAAAAAAAAAAAAAATTTTTTTACTACATATCGTTGATTGCAGATCTTTTATCGTACTATTCCTCAACCTAATTATTTTACAACATAACGTTGATTACATACCTTTCATTGTACTTACCACTCGTGTAGGAGGGGGAAAAGTGAAACTCCATCACTTCGACAAGCGTGGGAATAGGCTTTGCTAGACAAAGGGGCAAGGCAGGAGGAGTCTCCGCTGCAGCTGTAACATTTTGATGCCAAGGGACTGACGTTGCACTTGCTGTAGTTTGAACAACATACGAGCTATTTTCAGGTTCTGAACAATTGTTCCTCGAAACAATCAACCCAGGAGATGTTACTGGATCAAAAAGAGTTCCTTTGTATGACGCTGCCATAGGAATATTTAATATGCCTACCAAAATCAACTGCATCTTGTGGCAAAACATTCTCAGGTTTTCTTTCTTCTATCTCAGAGGACGGTACTGAGTACTAGGCGTGTACGGCAATATTCAGCATAACGTTGCAAGCACGCAGTTCTGTCATGAGGTCCTGGCAGGAAATGACCACAAGAAGA
>JASPKP010000569.1:0-10000 GCA_030674155.1 Stramonita haemastoma | reverse complement strand
ACATTGTAGATAAAATACACATTTATATATACTGTAATGATCAATCTCTGTGAATAGTCTATGTAATCACAAAAATGAATAACAACACAGCATAATTAAAAAAACACCTACTAACTAAACTTAAAACATTGAGATATTAAAATAACATTTATCAAACTCAATAATAATCAAATTTCAGGATAAAATTGAAAACATAAGTATGAATACAGCCTTCATCAAGATAGAAAGAGACAGTCAGACAGACAGACAGACAGACAGACAGAGAGAGAGAGAGAGGGAGAGGGATATGGTGATAGATATACATATATATATATATATATATAATATATATATATATATATATACACACACAAATACACACACATATACACATACACACATATATATGTATATATCCAACAGGATAAGTCTGGTTCAGTATTTTTGATGCATCAAGTGAAATTGAAGGCGATTTTTGAATGTTGTCAATGATTGGTGCTGTTTAATTGAATCGGGAAGGGAGTTCCACAGCACAGGGCCTGAGTATAGCAAACTAGACTTGAACAAGTCTATTCTTGGGATTGGGACACTTGGCTTTTCAGTATTTCTGGAATGATTCATTGGGAACTTGTCTCTTAAGGATGTGGGAACAGCTCCTGCCATTATTTTAAACATCATTATGCCTTTGTTATATTTCAGTCTTTGTTGTAGGGGGAGAATACTTAACTGAGTGAAATCCACTTCAAGTAAGGTTGTTTTCTTCAGAAGGATAAGTTTGAGAGCACGTTTATATAGGCTTATTAATGGTTTCATAGTGTTTGCACTGGCAGAATCCCAGAGGGTTGAAGCATAGTCTATTGAGGATTGTATAAAAGCTTGAAAAATTAATTTCTTTGAATGGTAGTCTAGGAAATGTTTAATTTTAGTCAACTGGTATACTCTTTGGGACAAGTATTTGCCTAGATGAGATATGTGGTAGAACCAGCTGAGGTTTTCATCGATTGTTATTCCTAGAACTTTGTGATGAGAGGTTTGTTCGATTACTTCTTTTCTTATGTGGATTGGAAACTGTTTTTGGGGTAAATTTTGTCGCTTTTGTCTGGTGGTGATCAGCATGCATTTTGTTTTTTGGGGGTGAATAGACATGTAGTTCAGTTCTGTCCATTTGACAAGATCATTACAGCTTTGTTGTAATGTGGTTGTAAGAGAGTCAATGTCGTTATGGCTCGTATGTATGGTTGTATCATCAGCAAATAGTTCACATTTGGATTTGATATGTAGAGGAAGGTCATTTATGTACAATGAAAAGAGAATCGGTCCTAGTATTGATCCCTGTGGTACTCCATAGTGAATAGGTTTTAGATTGGATGTGGATGTAGTTGTTGAGACACACTGTTGTCTATTTTTAAGATAAGAAGCAAGTAGTTCTAGACTATTTGATGATAGATTATACAGGTCTAGCTTTCTGATGAGAAGTGTGTGGTCAATTGTATCAAATGCTTTTTTGAAATCTACAAATAATACTCCACAAAATTTACTTTCATTAATGTTTGATAGCCAATTGTCTATGAGACTAGTCAGTGCAGTATGACACGAGTGATTTTGTCTGAATCCTGATTGGTTAGGGTGAAGTAGGTTGTTAGTATCTATATGATGGACTAAGTGTTTATTTATATGTTTTTCCAGGGGTTTTGAAAGGAGGGATATAATGGAGATTGGCCTATAGTTTGAAGGATCTGAAGTGTCACCAGATTTGTAGATGGGGATCACTTTAGCAGTTTTGAAGGCATTGGGGAAATAGTTTTTATCAAGACATTGGTTATATATATATGTTAGAGTCTCAGTGATAACTGGAGCTGACAGTTTTAGAATTCTGCTGTCTATTCCATCGAGGCCTCTTGTCCTGGATTGTTTGAGGTGAATTAGATAACTATAGACTTTAAAAATAGAAATAAATGGTATGTGGAGTTTTGAAGGAATATGCTTTTCTTGGCAGTATTGTCTTAGTGTGTTTAGGTTATTGGATTTTGAATCATCATTGCTAACAACGTTAGTAGAAACGTTTATGAAGTGATTGTTGAGTTGTTCAGCAGTAACATCTTTGATTACATTTGATTTGGAAGATGATTGTTTGTTCGTTATTTGATTTATGGCCTTCCAAATAATTTTTGAGTTTTGTTTTGAAGATAGTAAATCTTGGAAATATTTCTTTTTTTCTTGACGTTTCTGGGAGTTTATGGCATTTCGTAATCTTTTTGACTCTTCATGATATTTATGTTTTTTTAAGAAATCTCTAAGATAGCATGCCTCTTCTAGTTCTTTTGTAAGCCAAGGCGGTTTGGGGGCATGTTTGACCCTTCTGGTTTTTAGTGGCAAAATGAGAAATTGTCAAGTTTGGCATCATAACAGGTGGTCAGAATGAGGGCTTGGGTGTTTTTAAAATGCGTTTTTTATAGCAAAAAAAAAAACACACACACAAGAATACGCCTTAATATTTCAGTACAAGATGGAAGAATAGATATAGTTTTATAATCAATCTTGTAAGGCATTTGGCAACTTGACCCCCACCTGCCTAAAATGACTCTCACAGATTAAAGAGGATGTAGTCCAAAGTGACTCATTTCGTGGTGGAGTGTCACATTTGGTCATTAAAAAAGAAGGGGCACGCTAGTTTCAGTACCTTTGAAGGAGTTGCGTTGTGACACGTCCGTTGTATCCCACTTCCACACACGCTTTGTTGATTAAACAATAGGAAAAAATAAGATCACGGGATACAACCAAAGAGCAAAGTTTTGTTGGTTTTTTTTTTCTTCCAATGTATTGCATTTCTTCCATGTATTGCATTTCCATGTTTTTTTCCCCTTGAACTGGGTGAGGACTAGGGACCAAAGAGGTATTGAGCTGTTACCAAAGACAGTGAAATATTCCAAAGATCATTCCCCGGATCAATATCTAAAAAAAAGAAAAAGAAAATACTCAGGGTTTTTATGGTTAGAAAATCAATGCGTTATACAGTCCCCCATTTTTGCCACCAGCACACGCTGCTTAAAGAAAGAGAAAAGTGTCCGCCAGATGAATTGATTGAAAAAGAATGAAGACATCTAGCTGACAATGGTAACATAGACACACATACACACACGCACGCACGCACGCACGCACGCACGCACGCACACCGCATGCACACGCATGCACACTCACACACACATACACACACACACGCATGGCCACACACGCACGCACGCACACCGTATGCACACGCAGACACACGCATACCCACACACATAGAACGTCTTGCACACACGTTAAAACCTGTTCCGTTTTTTGGAAGAGTAGGCCATTATGTGCTGGTGGGAACGGATGACAAAATGTACAAAAGTGCATACAAAAGGGGACTGGCTGCAAAACTGCACATACGTGCATTCCATTATCCTCTAATGAAAATAAAATAAAAAGAGAAATAACCCCCTCCTACAAACACACATAAATACACACAAGAAGACACACACACATGCACACACGCACGCATGCACGCACGAACGCACACACACACGCGCGCGCACCACACACACACACACGCAACACACACACACACACACACACACACACACACACACACACACACACACACACACACGCACACACATGCACACACACACACACACACACACGCACACACACACACTCACACAAGCACACACCCATTAGTGGTGTGATTGAGTTGCACTTGGTTACCTGCGCTAGTTTTCCTCTTCTACTATTTGCCATATACATATAATAACAAGTAGGCATCCGGAACGAAGTCCGGAAGACTATGTAGTTGCGCTCTAGGCTCTAGAGCGCAAATTCTGGGTAAGTAGGGAGGGCAAGCTGTTACCTATGCATCAGAACCCCCCTCCCCCTTCTCTCCATGTCATTGAAATGTTCCATTGGAAAGGTATTTGCAGACACGAACGGTTCCAATGCCGTCGCAGGAGCTGCCAGAAATTTGCCATAGACAGCCCCGAACCGCCCTGAGGACTACACTCTGATTTTTCCTTAGGGGTGGTGTCTAAACGCGACACCTGTAAGCTTCCATTCCTGGTGGAGGAGATTTTTCTCCAGGAGTTAACATCAGTACTGACTCCACTTTCCTCAAAAGTCCTTCGGATGAGACTATAAACTGAGGCCCCGTGTGCGAGCGCGCGCAGAACATCTTGCGCACACATTAAATCCTGTTCCGCTTTTCGTAAGAGTAGGCCATTGTGTGTCAGTGGGAACAGATGACAAAATTGACAATATGCATACACACGGGGACTGGATGTAAAAAAGTACACGAGTGCTTATTCCATTATACTTGATATAAAAGAATAAAAAATCAAAATAATATGTGGTACTCGGGCAATAGAGTTCAGAGTTTACCTCAGTTATTCTGAACCTTTGAATTGACAATCCGGTTGCTGAGGTAGATTCATTTATCTCATTGCTTTGCTTAATGAAAGCTGTAAATCTGTTTACAATTCTTCGACACGTTGATCCATTTCTGTAATTACAAACTTGGTGAAAGCTGTAAAAGCTTTTTAAACAGTTCTTGGACACGTTTATTTCACTTTAATATTAAGTTGATCTCTGCAATTGTTTGTATGATGCATTTATTTTATGCAAAGCGCTATGGAATGTAAGTTTTCAACTTAAAGTGATTAGTGGCGCCACTCTGAACATCCCAGTTACCAATATTCATTGCACAGTATTATTTTATTTAGCACAGTGGATTAGTGGTTGGAAGTTCACAGGTTTGGAATCAAGTAACAGTTCTAGTTAAGCGCTTTGTTTTGTTTTATGCAAGATATAATGCTATATAAATTCCATGTTTTACCACCACCACCACCACCACCACCACCACCACCACCACCACCACCACCACCACCACCACCACCACCACCACCGCCACAACCACCATTACCAGCAGCAGCAGCAGCAGCAGCAGCAGCAGCAGCAGCAGCAGCAGCACACCACCACACACCACCACCACCACCACCACCACCACCAGCAGCATCAGAAATCTGCTGTGACTTAATGAGGTGTAAAATGTAAAAGATGTTTTTAAAAAATGTTAAACTTGTATTTTTGCAATGATGGCACAACATCATACACTGGTCAATGTTTTCAACAGTGTCACCTTCACCATCACCTATCCCGTAGTCTGATCAACCGTTGGGAAACCACAGAAGATTTTGAAACCAGCTTCCTCCACGCCTCGCAGTTTTCAACAGCGTAACAGCCCCCTCCCCCCTCCTCTCCTAATCTTATTTTCGATATTTAGACAAAAGAAACCCCAGCGCAGTTCCAGCCTGATTGTTTGATGGCGCTGGATACCATGCCTAGCTCTATATCTTTGAGCCAGAGGGTTGAATATTCTCATTCTGTAGATTCTGAACTTACTAGGCTAACAGCATAGATTACATCATTTGGCTGAAACACTTTGACAAAGTATGTTGTAGTCGCTGTCGGTACCGCCTAAACATTTCACCAGAAAATAGTGTTCTAACCCTTATACACCGTACATTGGTATCTCCTACAAAGACCACATAAGCAACGAAGACGTGCACAACAGAATCCAGCAAACCACTAAGCCCTACAAAAACCTTCTATCAATCGTAAAAAGCGTAAACTTAAATAGTACGGGCATGTCACAAGATCAAAAGGACTTGCAAAAGCAATTCTGCAAGGCACTGTCCAAGGAGGAAGAAAAAGAGGTAGAGCAAGGAAGAGATGGGAGGACAACATCAGCGAATGGACAGGCCTAGAACTCCACAAAACTGAGAAAGGCAGAACAGAGAGAGGAATGGAGGGAACTGGTTATCAAGTCTTCAGGGGTGCCCCCACGGTCACCAGACTACGGGATAGATAGATAGATAGATAGATAGATAGATAGATAGATAGATAGATAGATAGATAGATAGATAGATGGATGGATGGATGGATGGACGGACGGACGGACGGACGGACGGACGGACGGACGGACGGACGGACGGACGGACGGACGGACGGACGGACGGACGGACGGACAGACAGACAGACAGACAGACAGACAGACAGACAGACAGACAGACAGACAGACAGATAGATAGATAGATAGATAGATAGATAGATAGATAGATAGATAGATAGATAGATAGATAGATAGATAGAAACATTGTGTCCCTATGCAACCCTATGTCTTTGTGAATACTCTGGCCTCTACGGATTGTGGCCGATATATCTTAACAGTGAATATTCTAGCCTCTATACTTTTGACCTACAAATGTTGACAGTGACTATGCTAGCCCTTGCTTTTTATAGGATACTCTTTGAATAATAGATGCCCAAGACTTGTTAAACTGGGCCGAAATATCAACAAACGGATGTGTAAGACCTCAACCATTGAGGTACAAAGCCCCCAAGCATTGGGACAGTGTACTGATAGCAAATAGTCTACTTCCTTCCCATGTTTTATCGGGGAGTGTTAACGGTCTGTTGATACATATAACGGTCTGTTGATACATATAACGGTCTGTTGATACATATAAATACAGTTGCAGACAGGAAAAAAGAAAAGAATAATAATGGGTAGGCGCTGCGCTTGTGGCGACGCGCTCTCCCCGGGAAAAGCAGCCCGAATTTCACGCAGAGAAATCTGCTGTGACAGAAAGTGGTACAAAACACAAATTAATACCTTTGTTCGGCATATACATATTCCCTGACCAAAAATTGAGCCAGGCTAAGAATATCAACAGACGAAAGTTCAGCCTCTACATATTGTGGTCTTAGTATATCAACAATGGTTCTACAGCCCTTATAAAACTTACTGCTTTGATATGATAATGATCTGAACGGTGGCTGTTTCACCTTCAGGTATTGTAATCTTGACATTCTATGCCTCAGTAGGTGCCTCTCTCACATGTGCGCAAATGCACACACATATAATGCATGCATACATATGCACTTGCGCGCGCACGCGCGCACACACACACATACATAAACAATGTATCCATAGCGAGTCTTTCGGATGAGACTATAAACCGAGGCCCCGTGTGCGAACGCATATAGAACATCTTGCGCACATGTTAAATCATGTTCCGCTTATCGTAAGAGTAGGTCATCGTGTGCCGGTGGGAACAGATGGCAAGATTTATAAACTGCATACACACAAGGACTAGATGTAAAAAAGCACATGAGTGCTTATCCCACTATCCTCGACATAAAAGAATAAAAATAAAAAATAAAACACACACACAGACAATGTATCCATAGGTGCACACGCACAGACATACATAGTCTGCACACGCACACACATACGCATGTGCGCACATAATATGTCCCGATGAAGAGTACGTGTGTGTATATATATTATATACACGCACGTACTCTTCATAGGGCATATATATATATATATATATATATATATATATATATATATATATATATATATATATATATATATATATATATATATATGATTTAATGGTAAAATAATTACCGTAATGCATTCTAGAGACACTGCACTTGTTCGTTTATTGACTGTAAATAGCATAGTGGTGAGACGAAGAAGAAAAGCCGATACAGAATATATATTGTGTCACACTCTGGGACTTCGCTCATGCAATTATAACTAATATATCAGGTAGATCTACATCACAGGTTCACTGTTCCACTTTTTGAGTTTCTGCTGCTCTGTAAAGTGTTGAAAGTATGCATTTCTGTTCTTTATGAATGCACCTGCACAACCGTTTTCATACACACACAAACTGTACGGTGTGCACACACATATAAAAAGACATATAAAGATAGTGTTTGTTTTTTTCTGGGAGGGGTATTTTGTTATAGTATCAATGGGGCCGCCGCGTGAAAAATCTGCAAACGGCAAATCCGCTATAGCGGACAGCCGTCCAAAACCGTTTGCTTTACACTGATCCGCTATAGCGGACAGCCGTCCAAAACCGTTGCTTTACACTGATCCGCTATAGCGGACAGCCGTCCTCTGTGAGTATCATATAGCACAGTGTCAATAGACTATCATTAGCATGACTTACCTCGACAACACCTCCCCCCCATGATGAAATTGAAAGACAGTTTATGATGATGTTAGAAGTTTTATTATTTTGATGAACCCAGTGAGATAACTAAAACCTGATTTAAAAACAGAGAAGACAGACAGTTTATGAGAAGAAAGAGAGAAGAAACAGAGAAGACAGTTTAATCCCCCCCCCCCCCCCCCATCAGGGGATGTTTGAAGTGTTTTTTTACTTGACTTTGACTTGACTTCGACTTATGATGATATTAGAAGTTTTATTATTTTGAAGAACCATGTGAGATAACTTAAACAGGGAAGAAAGACAGTCTATGATGATATTAGGATTTTTATTAGTTTGATAACCATGTGAGATAATTTAAACCTAGACAGGGAAGAAAGACAGTTTATGATAATATTAGAGGTTTTATTATTTTGACAAACCCTGTGAAATAGCTTAAACCTTAATAGAGAAGAAAGACAGTTTATGATGATATTAGAAGTTTTATCATATTATTATTATTATTATTATTATTATTATTATTATTATTATTATTATTATTATTATTATTATTATTATTATTATTATTATTATTAATTCTTTTATATCGAGGATAACGGAATAAGCAATCACGTGCTTTTTTTCATCCTGTCCCCGTGTGTATAGAGTTTTGTAAATATTGTCATCTGTTCCCACCGGCACACGATGGCCTACACTTACGAAAAGCGGAACAGGATTTAACGTGTGCGCAAGATGTTCTGCGTGCGTTCGCACACGGGGCCTCGGTTTAAAGTCTCATCCGAAGGACTTTTGGGGATGAACCATGTGAGCTAACTGAACAGAGAAGACAAGTTCAAACCTACAGACTACATGTGCAGTGTTGCATCAAGGAGTATGATACAGTAAAGAGATTCTGCCTGTAGCTGTTAAATTCCGTTTTTGAGAAATCGGCTGTTCGGTATTAGTCACCTGTTCGGTATTTCGGGACCGTCCCCCATTACACATAATATTTATGATAATATAATATTACTAGTTGTTATTGATTGCTCGTGTTTTGTATGGGTCGAATGCAAGTGCTTTGATTTGCTTTTGCAAGATATAGCGCTATATAAATTCCCTGTATTACTATCATTATAATATACATTATGATGCACCACAACAGAGTGCATGATTTTTGCCACACGCACAGCCCCCCCCTCACCCCCCCCCCCCCCCTCCCGAAAAAAACGCACACACAAACAAGGGCGCGCGCGTGCGTGCGTCCATGCTGGTGTGTGTGTGTGCGCGCGCACGCGTGCGTACGTGCGTGGCCGGCATGCATGGGTGCTTAATCTTGAAGCACTTTGTTATTTTTTTCTATCTTCATTCTTTAAACCGCCAGAATCCCCATCACAACGGCAAAGTAATTATGCTGCGCGCCCGTACATGAGCGCACGCGTGCGTGCGTGCGTGTCTGTGAGTGGGGCTGAATGGGTGCGTGTAGGTGCTTGTCCGTATGTGTGTGTGCCTGTATGTCTGTGCCTGTATGTCTGTGCGTGCATGCACGTGCGTTCGCTAGTGTACCTAAACTGGTTAAAGTTATTTGTGATATGTTGCATGTCCGAAGCTTTATGTTACACATGTTAAATGCCAGCCCTTAGGGTGTATTTATTTTAGCAAGATATAGCGCTGTACAAACTCCATATAATTATAGTATTGGCATTAATTTTCATTTTCACAGATACTTTGAACTCAGATATTTTACAATTGTTCGTGCATGTTTATTTCTGAGAGACATTTAGACATTGGGAATGGGCTAGAGTTTGCGTATATTTAGATTGGATATATATAAATGTTAGGAAAGGGAGAGAGCGAGATAGACATACAAGGGGAGTGGAGTAGAGTGGATTAGAGTGGAGACACAGACAGACAGACAGACAGACAGACAGACAGACAGACAGACAGACAGACAGACAGACAGAGAGATGGAAGTACAGATCAAACATTGTGTTTGT